>ML810867.1:197582-227095 GCA_009831015.1 Picea engelmannii
AGATAGATAGATAGATATAGATATAGATATAGATATGGAGTCAACATAAATTTTTATTATTTTATTACTTTTTTGAATTTTTATTATTAATTTAATGCTTCACCTTACATGAACATCTCCCCCATACTAAGTTGTAGAGCACCTCTCTGCTTAAATATAAAATATTGAGGATTTTGGTGGAAAGGGGATTTCTTAAATTTAAATTTCAAGGGAGTAGTGAGTGGAAAATGGAAAGCAAAGATACTTGTACAAGGTTGGAATAAAAGGAAATAAATTCCAAATAATTTTTCATGAATTCTTTTTCTTATCAATGACTTTGTAGGTTTTGGGAAATTAAAATATTTTTAAAATACATTTTCAAGTAAAATTATTGATACTAGATCTCTAAACACCAATAAATTTGCATCTTGTCTTGTTTAAGGTTTTGGTGCATAATAGATGAGCACTTGATATAGATATGTGCCATGGGGGAATCCCAATGATTATCCCCTGTCCAATATCGACTACATGGTCATGGGTGGTCTAGGTTTATATTTCAACTACGAGGAGCTTCACCTGGGGGGGGCACTTGTTCACGCATGCACCTTTACTCAAGGATTTAGTTCAAATGAAAGTTATAGGGGCATGCGACTGAATGCTAGTGGTAAATGGTATCCATGTGGAAGGTCCACCATCCTATATTTGACAATGTTTAATTACATTAAATTCTAGTGCAAGTTTCAAAGAAAATGGATGGCGTAGACGTGGACTTTACAGAGGACGAAAAGAGAAGAGAGGACATTTTCCCATCGAATGAAGATTTCATCTGTATTCATAGGTTAAAGAAAGTGGTCTATCTAGAGGATCTAACACCGTTGGATCAATAGGCATTGTGCTATTTGAGAATGGGCATTCCAAGAAAGGGAGTGAAATTAATGCCAACATGAGGTAAGGTTTCAGAAGAAAAGGTTCTTGTCTTAGCTCCAATATTAAAGCCCAAGACTTTAGACAAACATCCCAAAACAACTTCTCGTTCGCCACCTTTGCATGTTGTTGGAGTGTCATTGGATTCTAAGTTTCGTGAAGGAAGTTGTAGAGCAGTGTTTTATGAGCCACCAAGAAGTGCACACCACTTCCTTGGCCACTCCTGATGAGAGGGTGCTCCATAATTAATGTGTAGTTCACTTCAACTATTTCTATTGTAGAGATTTAGTTCACTTCAACAATTTTTGTTGCAAGACTTTAGTTCACTTTAGCAATTTCTATTGTGAGCATTTAGTTTGATTCTGCAATTTCTATTGTAAACAACTAATAACGAGAAGGAAAAAATTTCTTTGCTTATAGAAGGCACTCCTCTCACTCAATCAAACTGGTGGTCTTTTTCTAGTCTAATTCTTTTTCTCTCTTATTGTTTTTTCTATGTTTTTCCTTTGTTTGTTTATATTTATGTATGTTCTTAGATAGCACATGTAATTTTTTATTTGAGTTTCATATATGCATGTATATCAATTGGTATCAGAGCCTAGATCTCAATAATCTTATGTTCAACATCAAGAATTATAAGGGAAACACCCATCCACCGTTTTTTTAAAAACAAAATCTTGAGTTTCGTGTTCTTAGATCTCAATGCTCTTCCTCAACATTTTTCTACATGCCCTCCTTCGGGTTTTTCACTATAGCCTTGTAATAGGGTCTCAGTGCGCTCTCTTCATAGAGTTTCACTATGGGTTTTAGTGTGCCCTCTTCATAGGGTTTGAGTGTGCCCTCTTTAGGGTTTTCAGTGTTTCCTCTTGGGTGTATCTCTCAGGGCATCCAATTGGTTTGTGGCAGTGTGTGTAGCCTCCTAGAGGTGTCTAACTGGTGCATAGTTCCCCCTAGATGCAATAGTTGTTGTGCCTGGTCTATTTATCCTTCCATTCTCTCTACATTCTTCAGATCTAGAGGGCATCTAAAATTGTTGGCCTTGTTTCCCCGTTATTACTATAAGTCGACACTCTTGTCCTTTATTCTAGATCTCCTGGTAGCCTAGGCTCTCATCTAATTTCACCCAAGCTCAAATTTTACTTGTTCACAGTGCCCAACTTCAGATTGTCCTTCAATTTCTTATCACTTACCATGCCTTTCCTTCACTTTCCATCCCTTTCCTTCACTTTCCTTGCCTTATCACTTTACATGTCATGCCTTGCCTTTCCTTCACTTTCCTTCACTTGACATGACTTCACTTTCCATGCCTTCACTTTCCATGCCTTGCCTTCACTTTCCATGTCATGCCATTCCATGCCTTGCCTTCACTTTCCTTGCCTTTCCTTCACTTTCCTTTTCTTTCCTTCACTTTCCTTTCCTTTCCTTCACTTGCCATGCCTTTCCTTCACTTGTCTTGCCTTCAATTGACTTACCTTCACTTGAATTTCTTTTTCCATGCCATGCCTCGCCTTAACCATTTCACAATAAAATCCAATGGAAGTATTTTTCCCAATGGTACTCAACTCTAACTTTTATTATGCCTTCTGAACTTCAAAAAAGGTCTATAACAAAGTTGCCTCATACATACCACCATTAGATTCCCACTTATAGTGGTTGGGAGGTGAGAGACTCCAAACCTTTTATGGTTTAATTGGTTTACTTAGAATATTACAATAAGTGTATATGATAATTATTTAAAAGTGAATATTAATTTTAAACAAAAGAGAATAAGAAAATATGTTGGACAAAAGTGGGATGTTAAATTGTAAGTTTGAGTAGTATTTGGGTTCATGATGGCAATATGAGATAATGGCTTTCTTGTAAGTATTATGTAGATTAAAACCATCTTTTGTTTTGGAGTGTGATCTAAATGTGTTTCTAATTGGCTAAGAGGTACATGTCTTTCTTGTAGGTAAGAAAATAGGTTAATGACCCAAGACCTTTTGGAAAATTGGAAATCTACCCTGTTATAAACCACATATACCCGATTATTTCAAGTGATTAGGTTTTGTTCTCATGAAATGATGTTATTACATGTTAAAGTTTTGAAATTGTATCAACAAAGACTAAATTAATAATTTTAAATATTGTAAAATTTTTATTGTTTTAAAAAAATAAATAAAACTAAAAAGTAAGAGTAGTTGTTAATTAATATAAAAAATCTTGTTATTAATTAATTTATAAGTTTGTAGTGGTCACAACTAAGAATGGAATTTGACAAATTGTTCAGCATAGAAAATTTACAAGTCAAATACCTCCAAATCAAAGGTAAACGCAGCATCATAGTGCTTTAAAATCAATTTCAAATTCCCACGTAGTCACAATTATATAGCAAGGAAAACAAAATAATTCATACTTCATTGGAAACAATGATTACATGGAGAACCACCAAAATGGAATATGTACTTCGTTGGAAACAGGCTTTACATATTTCGTTCCGTTCATGCCTGTTGTTTCTCATTTTGTTTTAGAAGAGAATAGATCATTGTCTACCATTAGATTGAAAATTAATGGAGTCAACATAAATTTTTATTATTTTATTATTTTTTTGAATTTTTATTATTAATTTAATGAGTAATTTTATATTAACATCTTTTCCATATTAAGTTGTAGAGCACCTATAGATTTCAATATAAAATATTGAGGATTTTGGTGCAAAGGGGATTGCTTAAATTTAAATTTCAAGGAAGAAGTGAATGGAAAGTGGAAAGTTTGAGCAAAGATTGGAATAAAAAGAAATGAATTCCAAATCATTTTTCATGAATTCATTTTCTTATCAATCACTTTGTAGGTTTTGGGAAATCAAAATATTTTTAAAACACATTTTCAAGTAAAATTATTGATACTAAATCTTTAAACACCAATAAATTTGCATCTTGGCTTCTTTAAGATTTTGGTGCATAATAGATGAGTACTTGATATAGATATCTTCCATGGGGGAAGCTCAATGTTTATCCCCTGTTCAATATCAATTACATGGTCATGGGTGGTCTAGGTTTAGATTTCGACTATGAGGAGCTTCACCGGAGAGGTGCTTGTTCACGCATGCACCTTTCCTCAAGGATTTGGTTCAAATGACAGTTACAGGGGCATGCGAATGAAGGCTAGTGGTCAATGATATCCATGTGGAAGGTCCACCATCCCATATTTGACAAAGTATAATTACATTAAAGGATAGTGCAAGTTCCAAAGAAAATGGATGTTGTAGAGGTGTCCTTTACAGAGGACAAAAAGGGCAGAGAGGACATTTTCCCATCGGATGAAGATTTCATCTTTATGCATATGTTAAAGAAAGTCTTCGATCTAGAGGATCTAGCATGGTTGGATCAACATGCATCGTGCGATTTGAGAATGGGAATTCCAAGAAAGGGAATGCAATTAATGCCAATAGGATGTAAGGTTTCAAAAGAAAAGGTGCTTGGCTTAGTTTCAGTATTAAAGCCCAAGAATTTAGATAGACATCCCAAAAAAACTTCACGTTCTCCACCTTTGCATGTTGTTGTAGCATCGTTGGATTATAAGCTTCGTGAAGGAAATTGTAGAGCATTGTTTGATGAGCCACCAAGAAGTGCACACCACTTCCTTGGCCACTCCTCATGAAGGGGTGCTTCATAATTAATGTGTAGTTTACTTCAACTATTTATATTGTAGACATTTACTTCACTTCAACAACTTTTGTTGCAAGCCTTTAGTTCTCTTTAGCAATTTCTATTGTGAGCCTTTAGTTCGATTTTGCAATTTCTATTGTAAACAACTAATAACGAGAAGGAAAATTTTCCTTGCTTATAGAAGGTACTCCTCTCACTAAATCAAACTGATGGTTTTTCTGGTCTAAATGTTTTTCTCTCTTATTGTTTGTTCTTTGTTTTTCCTTTGTTTGTTTGTGTTTATCTCTGATCTTAGATAACACATGTAATTTTTTTATTGAGTTTCATATATGCATGAAGATCAATTGGTATCAGAGCCTAGATCTCAACAATCTTCTGCTCAACATCAAAAATTAGACAAGAAGCACCCATCCACCCGTTTCAAAAAAAAAAAAATCTTGTGTTTTGTGTTCTTAGATCTAAACTCTCTTCCTCGACATTTTTCTACACGCCCTCCTTCGATTTTTTCACTATTCCCTTGTCATAGGGTCTTAGTGCGCTCTCTTCATAGGGTTTCACTATGGGTTTTAGTGTGCCCTCCTCATAGGGTTTCAGTGTGACCTCTTTAGGGTTTTCAATATTTCCTCTTGGGTGTATCTATTAGGGTGTCCAATTAGTTTGTGGCAGTGTGCATAGCCTCCTTGAGGTGTCTAAATGGTGCACAGTGCCCCCTGGATGTAGTAGTTGTTGCGCCTGTTCTATTTAGCCTTCCATTCTCTCTACATTCTTCAAATCTAGAGGTCATATAGCATTCTTGGCCTTGTTTCTTCGTTCTTACTACAAGTCGACACTCTTGTCCTATGTTCTATATATTCTAGTAGCCTAGGGTCTCATCTAATTGCGCTCAGGCTCAGATTTCCCTTGGTCATAGTGCCCAGCTTCAAATTGAACCAAATGGTGGAGGAAAATCATAACGCCTCATAAAGAACTATCCACAGAGGACTCAACGTCCAATGTGTCTACACCAATTCAAGATTTAGCTCTGGCTTTTCATAAGTTACTCCGTCTGTAGTAGATACGATCTCCAACACCCATGCAAATCGATACACATTTTCAATTTACCAAGTATTCGAGCCAAATGAATGGAGAGACTGTCGATTCTTGGATCCATAGTCTATCCACCTACTTCAATACATTTCCCGAGATGGATGAGGACATGAAGATTCATATTAGAATCTTGCAGTTGGAGGGAATTGTGCAAGCTTGGTGGGATACTCATCTTGAGAGTTGTCCATTGGTCATCGAGATAGGTGAGCCAATAGCTATAATTCCTACACACATAATTTCTTGGGATGGATTTTTCGAGGAATTAAGAGAATGCTTCTATCCCACGGGATATCACTATAACCTCCTTGCCTAATGGTTGCAGCTCCAACAACTCGTAAACCAATCAGTACAGAGATACATCAATGTCTTCTGCAATTTAGGCATTTAGCTGCACATTTTTTTATCCGGAAGAGGTACTGATTGTTAAATTTAATTATGATATATTAATGGTTTTCTATCGTGAAGTTGATTTTTTTTATAGTCCTTCGTTGGACAAGGCCTTTCTTGGGGCCTTGGAAGTGGAGCATAAAGTGGATCTTCAAATCCTCTCTCCCCAAACCCGATATAGTCATCCTCATATTAATCATTCTAATGTTTCCCCTGCCTCACCCTCCACACCTCTAAGTTCACCTTGGTGTACCTTTCACAAGACCAAATCGCATGCATCTCTTGACTGTCAAGCACTTAAGAATATTCACACTAACAAGAATTTATTTGCAGAGGTGGCTCAGCTAGATTCCCTTGAACCTCATGACATAGTTTCTCTTTAAAATCTTATAGAGGATGACCCCTCTCTGATCGTGATGACCACTATTGAACCTGAAACCTCTTATGTGCCCATATTTACACATAATTGTTAGATAAAGTATGATTTGGCTACTCTCGTGGTGGAAAATGGAAGCAAAAAGAACCTTCTAGCCTAGTACTTGGTCCAACGCCTTCACCTCCCCACCATTCCAAACCTGACCCCATATCAGCTAGACTGGGTACAAAATGAAGGCCCTTGTCTCACTATATCCCAATGTTCTATGATGACCTTTGTTATTATTCCTTTCAGGTATATTGTGGTGTGTGATGTATGTCGTCTATATTATGCAAATTTGTTACTTGGCCTTCTGCTATAGTGGGAAAACCCCTCTACGGACTACACCAGGGTTCTAAAATGTAGGCAGAGCTAACCATCTAAAGTATCCTACTTTTTAACAACTATCTCAACATTACCCCACAATCATACATAAAAAACAAGGTATAGGGGATCCGGTAGGCATACCTTAAACTCCATGTTCGATGTCGATCCCTTTGTGCTTAGTTGTTTCCTAACTGCAAGTCTCCTCCCAAGGCTGACCTGCATTCACCAAAAGACAAACAAGAAACTACAAGCATGCAATCTACATATCGATTAGTGGGTTAGACATCATACACAAGAAATGTAAACTAATCATATAAGTTTAAGACGTCATTTGGTGGGACGGAAAAAGTACTTTATATTAATCTCACAAAAGTCACTTACAATATGAGACAAGCACTTCTCCTCGAACTTGGTCCTGGGCTCCTCTTCACAATGCACCAACTGCTTCCACGTCTATTTCTCCTCTTTAGTTCTCTCTAGGGGAATGGAAAAGGATTTCAATGGAGAAGAAGGGAATTCTAGCTCAAACTCACAATGTGGTTGTCAAATATTGGGGCTAAGGGGGAATACGGAAATGGGCAGAGTTTATATGCTCTCGTGCTTCTTTTTGAAATAGGACCCCAACCCCTTCTTTTATAGGCCAAAAGAGATAGTAACAGTTGGGGTAATTGGCTATGGGCGGTCAAACAGTTAAATAACGGCTCGAAAACCAGTATCCTATGCAATTTTCATTTTTTGCGATATTCTATGAGTGTACATGGGATATAGTGGGGCAATAGGTGTGTGTACATAGGCAGTAATGGTGCAGGGAACGTATACCTTCAAAACAATGATTTTTAGAGAAGCTTGTTCAGTGATGGCTTGGAAAAGATAGTAATTTAGATGGCCTGATGCCAGGTATACATGTCCGGTGCAATTTAGGGTTATAACAGATGCCCCCTAATGTGTGAGGTCAGAAGAGCATCTAATGGTCGAAATACATTACAAATTTTCACCAATGTACGAAGCGAGTGAGCCCAGGGACTAGAGTTCAGGAGGTGTCACCTGCAAAAATAACAATTTGTCTCACCGAGGTGGGCATACCCATGCTCGGGATAAAATCATGGCTACCAATCAAATACACTGCAAATCCATGTCATATAACAATATAAAGTGTATCCGTGAGTAGTACACAGTGGATCTACATCTCAAAATCAAAAGATATACATGTATGGTATCCATATTTAATAAGTTAATGACACCTGCTGGTTGGAGATGAGGTCTTCAGAGCTCGAGAAACAACCTCAAAATCTTCAAAACTCGGGTAGGAGTGTAATATCAGTGTATGAATTCACTACCCAAAGGTCTTCGACGGCTCATCAGGAACATACAAGAGGATCTTGTTGATCAATGCAGATAACTTCATTGATTTTGAGAAAGGACTTGATTGGTATTTCGAGGTGGTCAGGCATGAGGACAAGAGACAAACTGCAGAAGGGCCAACTCAAGTTTAATAAGACTTCTCTGGGACAAAAGCATGACAAATGATGAGACTCAGGAAGCATGGCATTGACATAAGTTCACGATGTAGGAAGCAATGAAAAATCTCCATATGTTTGGAAGGACAACCAAACAGAGGAGGACACAACTCTATGTACTGAGAACAACTTTTTAAGGTCACATTAAATCCTAGATCTTGACGAATAGACCAAAAGGATGTGCTTTGTCCAAGGGAGACTCATTGTGCTACCAATAAAAAGAAAATACTTATCCCTTCCTCTTTTTGGGGTATATTTGATTTTTTTGTCTTTTTCAATAATCTTGGAAAGTTTGAAAAAGAATAAAAGAATCCTACATTACAAAGGAGGAACGAGTGTCACAGACATACTAGTTCCAAATGCAAGGAACACACAGATGCTCAGAGCAAGGGGACATATGCAGGAAAGGGACACTCGGAAAAATCCTCCATGGGTCAAGGTGTCAAGATGCAGAGGAAAAGTGCTACAAGGCTTGCGTATAAGGCATGCTTCAAATGGTTCAGTTGAGAGCAACATGGAACTGGCATTAGGCAAAATATGAGGAAATGAAAATGTGATTAATAAGACACAATGATAACGTCCTTAGATGTAATTTTAATGATCCCAGAGAAGGTAAGCTCGACGATTTTTCATTTTTAGAGGGTCTGAAAAAAGAATAAAAGGAGACTCCACTGGGGTACCTTTTCTGAAGGTAATCTAGTTGGTTCAAAAAAGGGGTAAACTAGCACCGAACAGATGTCTATTCAAAATCATTTTAACGAGTGTGACAAAGACAATATCACTCGACAATATTTTCATATTTAAGGAGTATGAAAAGAGATTAACTATTGACTCTGTAAGGGATGTTCTTCTGGACCAATTTAACGAGTGTGAAGAAACAAGGTCACTTGGCCATGTTTTCAATTTTAGGGAGTCTGAAAAGAGCTTAACTATGGACTCTGTGGGGGTTCCTTTTCCGTAAATTTAGTCCCTCAGGCACAAAAAAGGGTTAAATCTATACCTGAGAATACTCTTCTAGAGAACCGAGGCTCCTAGAGTATACCTTTGTTCATATAATTGACCATCCAGACTGAAAAAGGGGTAAACTACCACCGGACAAACGTGCCTTCAAATTTTTGCTTGGCGAGCATGAAGGGAAAGAAGATCGCTCGACAATATTTTCATGTTTAGAGGGTCTGAAAAGGGCTTAAAAGAAGACATGTTCTGTTGATGTCAAGAGTGATAATGAATCATGCAAATGAGGCTCAAGCTCGTAATCAGGAAAAAACTAATAAGGACTCCCGAGCCTATAATCATTTAGTGACGGCATAGATGCCAAAATGCAACCAGGATCTACCTAGGGCATCCATGTGAAATTAGGCTCTACCACCAAATTACGACGCTTCTAGAGTAGGAGTGAGGGTTCCGTGTCACAATTCGGTGGGGTCGATCCTATGGCAAAGCGAAAAATACGATGAGATGTAAAAAGCAGAGGTGGAATCCTAACTTAGATGCAAAAAGTTGAAAAAATGACTTTTTACCAAAAGACCTTTAAAAATGACCCACCTCTCAAAAAGTTTCCCAATAGCCAAAGTAACACGTATCGTAACATCCCCCAAGAAACTCAAGAACCATACTGAACGATTTTCAAGATAGAAAAAATGACAAAAGGGTAAAAAAAATTGACAAAAAGGGGCCAAAATGTCTATAAATAGAATGTTGGCAGTTCATTATCACCATTGTAAATTGAGAATTGACCAAAAGTAAAAAAAACACCTCTTTGTCGAAATAGTTGATTCTGGGAGCTTCAGTGGACGGAACGAACTTCCATTTGGACCAAGTAAGTACACACCATCCTCTCTTGCATTTCCATATTTCATTTTTGCATTTGTTTTTGTTTTTTTGGGGGGCACTGATCTTTAAAGAAGTCGGCCCTGCATGTACGTAGGTTATCCAAGCACAGCCCACGTGTACACCCGAGAAAAAGATAATTTTCCCACGTGCACAGACGACTGTCCCCAAGACAACCCGCGTACACCCTCAAATAAGTGGAAAAAAATGAAAATGAAAGAGTTAACCCTCCATACATTTGTCATTTTGCAGGATGTATATGCATTGGAGAGACAGGGAGCATGAGGACATTAATTTTTTGGTCTCCGAGGACCCTACTGCTATCGCTTTTTTGTCACAATGTGGGTTGCTAAAGTTCTTCCAGTGTCTGTTTATGAAGGCACAACCCAGGTTTCTAAATGCATTGATAGATTACTGGCATATTGACACAGAGGAATTAATGCTTGAGGGGAATTCGTTAACTCCAACGATTGAAGATATTTACTTCCTGACTGGTCTCTTGAGGAGAGGGGACCCAATCAACTTGCGTACTTTTCCCCCTGGGCCTCACAACATTGAGGAGTTGATTGGACTCCATTGTGAGGTTGGTATTGAGAAAGTAGGCTCTCATGTGCCTATACATAAGATCAACAACCTATCACTCAAAGTGATAGTTATACTCATTAGGAGGATCACTGGATATGCAACTTTACATCAAGCCTCTCGGGCGCACATGCATTGTGCGGTATAGTGCTTAAATGCACAGATTTTTTACTGGAGTACCACCATGCTGGATTGCATGAAGAGACAGCTAACAAAGTGTCGAATACGGGAGCACCGAAACTTTTGGTTTGGGACCGTTTTGTGTTCCTTTTTCTTCAAGAGGGTACCCAGTCTCATTCCTTGAGAGACTATATGAGGGCACAAGGCCTCTCTCCCAACGCTATGCAGATGGGCGACGTTATTGCCATGACAGGGGGGAAGGAGGACCATCGAGGCTTTCGATGACAAGTTTTTTGACTGGTGGGAATGACATATTCCGATAATAGAGGAATACCCCTATGTCGGGATCAATGTTTCTAGGGATCCCGACATGCCTTTACCTCCCGGAGAAGAATGAGGGGAGATGGGTAAGTTTGCTTTTCAAAGTTATTTAATTTTTATGTATTTTTATATATATCATTTTTTTGTATACCAGAGTATCTGACACTTATGTATCTGTTATGTACAGATGTGGGACCAGTGCGTCCAACAGACTTCTCGAGGACTAAGCAACGTCCTTGACCAGAGGTAGGGCCCACTGGAGCCGCCGGACCAGTAGCAGTAGCAGGGGGGGCTCCAACCGGAGAGGCTGAGAAAGTATTGAGATGGGTAGAGTGGGACCTTACCGCACTCACTCGTACAATCCCTATGGAGGAGATCAAGGATCTCCCACTGTCGATGCAACCTCATGTAGTTGGGGTGCCACAAACCTGGGTCCATCTCTTTCGGCATTTGGAAAACGACGTTGTTTTTCACTATGGCAGGGCCAACAGACCCTGCCCTTAGCTAGGCTAGACTACTTACGTGCCGAGAGAACTTTTTGTATATTTTTAAGGGAATAAGCCCTGTGACTCTTACTGGACATATTTTTGAGGCGCTTGTTCCCACCCTTGTACTTTGATATTTTTGATATATATATGGATATCTACATCTTTTTACGTTTAATGGATTACATCTATTTTACAAATGTATTTACATGTGTGTGTGTGTTCTTTGTCTTACAGGTGTGCAATATTCTAATCTAATACATGATTAGCTAGAGTATCTATGATTTGATTCCATCTCCTAGGAACATGGATATACGTAATGTAATCAAATATTTGTTCTAAGAGACATACCCTAAGGAACCGTCAGTGTAGTGTAGGATCGTAAACGCTGTAAACCCCATTTAACTAAGACACAACTAGCTGAGCGTCTAAGTAGAACCGAAGGTGAGAGATACCATGTGACAAAGCGTCACGAAGAAACTCTAAAAATGCGTTGTATTCAGCGACATTGTTTGTGGCGTCACCTAAACAGATACCTCCTGAAGATAGCAACTGGCCTTGAGGTGTGAAAATCACTCAAGCTACGGAAGCAAGCCTCTGAGTGTGTCAGCTAGCACCGTCTACAAACCCAAGGAACACCTATGATTCACTTGACATCTGCCACAGTGAAAAAGATGGCATCAAAAATGACACGTCCATAACACCAAAAAGACAAAAACTAAAAAGAAAATGTATAATACTATACATATGTTACAAGAAGTCACCCAAGGAAACCCACCTACGAGTAATACTTCTTGAGGTAGAGCCCATTTCTAGGCTCCACCAAATAATTTCCCTCAAAGTCCACTAGATGATAAGCACCCTTCTTTAGAACCTCCTTCACGATAAAAGGTCTGAACCACATGGGTTTGAACTTGCATGCCCCCACGGGGTCCTTATCTTGGTCATAGACTAGGACAATGTCGCCTTCGGAGAAAATTTGAGGATGGATGGACCGATCATGCTGACACTTGAATTTTTTTTTGTGAGCCTCATTAGCCAAGGCTGCATCCCGTCGCTGCTCATCGAGCTGCTGAAGATATAATAAATGCACTTCAAGCGGTGAAGTGTTTGGAAATAACTGTACTGCCAATTTTAGAGAGGGGATCTGACACTCTATAGGAAAGACTACTTCCATCCTGTAAACGAGTTGAAAATATGAAAAACCGGTTGCAGTCTTAATAGACGTTCGGTAGGCCCATAATGTTGAGTACAACATCAAATGCCAATTTGACCTGGATGAATTGATCGTTCGTTGTAAAATAGTCTTAAGGGATTTATTCACAGCTTCCACCTGACCATTCACTTGTGGGTAGTAGGGTGATGAATGTTCTTGCCTAAACCCAAGATTTGATGTTAACTTGGACATAATTTTGTTCTAAAAGTGACTGCCATAGTCAGTGAAAATCTCTCTCGTGACTTCGAACCTTGCTATTATCTGGTTAAACAAAAAGAGAGTTGTTGTCTCTCCATCATCTTTAAACGTTGGCATAGCTTCAACCCACTTCGTGAATTAGTATACTACTACGATGATATAACGGTTGCCCCTTGTGGAAGGAGGGTTGCATGTAGCGTAATCAATCCCCCACTTGGTGAAGGGACCAACTATGATAACGGGAAACATGGGAGCGGGGTGTGCCCTCATCTTCGGAGAGAAGATCTGACACGAATGGAATTTCTTGACCGATTCAACACAACATTTGATTAACGTCGGCCAAAGTAATAAGCTCATAGAATCTTTTGGGTTGTTACCAACCCAGACAAGTGACCGCCACATGCTCCAGTGTGGCAATCGTTAAGAATGATTTTCTCTTCTTCATGAGACATCGACAAAGGATGCAGTCTACACCTCGACAATACAGAGTATCCTCTAGTATGAGATAGTTCTTGGCCTGATGGTGTATATGACAACGCTCATCATGAGAAGAATAGGCAGGGCACTTCAAAGTCTGGAGGTATAATAGTATATCTCTGTACCAGGGGTCTGAAGACGCGATCAAAAGCATGTCTCCTTTGATAGGCGACTCTTCGGGTATAGCATCACCTTATCCGACCGAAAGTTCTGAAATGAGCTCCGCAAAGACCAACGACTTTTTGGATTTTGCCGAAACAAAATCCAAGTTGAATTCCTGGATGATAACTATCCATCTACCGATCTTTCCGCCAATTACATGTCATGTCAATGCGTATTGAAAAAGATTCACAACGACAATGACGGTGGTCTTGTGAAACAAGATGTAATGACGGAATCGTTGGACAGCATGAACTACTGCCAACGCAAGTTTTTCAACGTGGGTATAATTGAGTTCTGGTCCAACTAGGCCTCGGCTCAAGTAATAAATCACATATTCTGAGAGAAAATCATCCTCTTGAACCAAGACCATACCGATGGTCGATTCCGCAGCAGCCAAGTACACTCAGAAATATTTATTATAATTGGGTGGCCGCAACAGAGGAATAGACATGAGGGCACATTTCAACGCTTCGAAAGAGCACTGAGCAGCTTCATCCCAATGAAAAGGAACATCCTTCTTCAGTAAATGCATAAAACCCTTTTTGATCTCCGCATAGTTTGCAATGAAACGCCGTAAAAAAAATTATTTTACCTGTAGACTTTGAAGTTGAGGAACTGTGCACAGGGGAGGCAATTGAACTATTGCCTCAACCTTTATAAGATCGACCATGCTCCTTGTTTTTGAAACTATGAAACCTAGCAAATGACCCAATGTGATGCAAAAAATGCATTTGTTTGGATTCAAGCATATCTGGTAGTAGCGACATTGCTCAAAGATAAGTCGGAGGTGTGCGAGATGATCAACTCTCTTGCGATATCGTGACGCTAAATCATCGAGATAAGCCTCAACTATGTGTTTGAGATCATGGAAAGAAAAAGACATGGCCTGCTGAAATGTAGCTCCAACATTTTTCAAACCAAAAGGCATCTTTCGATAAGAAAATGTACCCCACAGACAGATGAAAGTCATTTTTTGTTGGTCTTCAGGCTGGATCTATATTTTATTGTATCCCAAAAAAACATCCATGAAAGAAAAGGCTTCTCAACCTACACATTCATCGACTATATGGTCAATAAATGATGTGGGAAAATTATCCTTTGGACAGGCCTTGTTCAAATCATGGAAGTTCGTACATACGCGAAATGTACCCTGCTTTTTGTTGACTGGAACGAGATTTGACACCCATTGAGTCAATTGGACGGGGTAGATGAAACCATCTTGGAGTAGTTTCTCTACTTCAACCTTAATAGTTGTTTCTTTCCTAGGATTGACTGGATGAAGCTTCTGCTGGACCGGCTTAGCATCAGGATATTTCGTGATTTCATGTTCGAAGATTATTGGATCTATGCCTGGAATTTCCTCACAAGACTAGGAAAACACGTGGCGAAATTCTTTAAATAAATCTATGTAGATTCGAATCTCCTCGGGGGAGCAGTCCGCTCCAACGAAAATATTCTCCACGACACTAGGGATTATGGAGATATCAATAGGTATCGTTTGAGAAATGGTTGCCATATTTCCTTCAGCATAAACAACGTGCGTAGCCAAAGGGTTGATAGGACATGCCTTATCTCCAGTCATAGTCAGAGTGAATTCCCCTACTTCAATTCTTCTTAACTCTGGGAGGAAGTAAGATCTGTGATGAAGATCATCCCAGGGTCTGTCTGGACTAGTCATTGTTAAGGTCCTAACCCGCACATAGGTAGATCAATGCATTCGGATGTAATAAAGGTCAATATAAATGAAGGCCTTTCAATAAAATAGAATAAGGAGGATGTAAGAAGACCTAATAGAAGCTTCCGCTTCTAGAAGGATCTTCCTCTAGATGCTTCTCTTTAGACATATTTAGTATAAATAAGGGTCGAGGGTATGAAAACCCTAGCTTGGAGATTATTGTAACAGAGCGTTGCTCGACTGGAGGTTGCGCCCTCGAAGAGGCCTGTGAACATTGCTTTCTGAATCAAAGTGTTATTTCAGTTGTTGTTCTCATATTATTTTTGTGTTATTGTGGATAATATGTTGGTTATATTACTGTTATTCTGCCATTTCTAGCTTTTTACTTCTGTTATGCATATTTATTATATCTGGTATCTTGCAAGTGGTATCAGAGCACTTTCCTTGGCAGAAATTGTGGGTATTTTTTTTCAGGGTAGAGACGTATTCCAGCGTATTTAAGCCACAGATATCTATCATTACGCGCATAAACCCGCAGTTGAGGGATTCATACATGTAGGAAATACAAGTGGTTCTTAAGCGCACATCTGTTGGCCACCCTTGTAGCCCCTGTTGGTACCCCTTTGAGTGGTAGCGCATCAGACATCACTTGTGTACGAATTGGCCTAGATTTCCTGAAGCCCTCTTTAGATAAACCTATCGGCCACCAGATTGCTATAGTGTCACCGAGAACAACACTCGGGAAGATACTCTCTAGTACCTGGGTAGTCGGGTAGTACGGCTAAGGGTACGGTCTATCCTCCTTAGTTAGTGCCCTAAGATATTAGGTCGAGTACTACTGTTGGACTCTGCACGTATATCAGAGAGCTATAGCACAGGGGAAACCCTTGTCTGTAGAACCCTTGAATACCTAACCCTTGGGGAACATAAACATAAACATAAACAAATTAAACCGGCCAGATCTATTGTCAGGCATCTGTGTTCAGGTTGTCAAGTAAATCCACATTTCTTTCTGGTTAATAATTTGGGGATTCCAGCACTGCAACATTCCTCAAACTGAAGTATAACCCCACAACTGTAAAATAAAAAAATAAAAAAACGTTTGGAAATTTTTTCACCATTAATTGAGACCTATTCCATTAGATTCATCTCTTCTCCATTATTACATTCATCCATATCATTTTTCTGCAAAAATTTCTGACCCTGCCCGCTCCCTTTTCAGTTCACCCATCCTCATGGCCCATACCCGTAGAAAATAATTGGAGTCTCGCTTCAACACCTTGCAATCTGGTTTCCTTGAGACCCAACAAGAAGTGCAACAACTCAGTGCTACTATTGCCTTCTGTGATGAATCCATCAATACCACCATAAATGCATCCGTGTAGTTTGCAATGGCAGAAGTCAAACAAGAACTGACCACCCAGCTTGAATCTATCTTTGCATCACTCTGCACCAAAATCAAGATCCCTATCGATAACCCTTTTCCTAATGCACATACAAAGACTGATGGTGAAACTTCTTCCCATTCCCATACCTTTCAGCCCCATCACTTTCAAAGGGACATATGCCTTCAACGAGTGGATGTAACCAAATTTGATGGCTCGGACCCCACTGGTTGGGTCACCCAAATGGAACATTATTTCTCTCTCTACAACATTACAGATGACTTGGCCAAACTCTGGTATGGTGTTCTCCACCTAGATCAAGAACGCTGGCAATGGTGGAAATGGAGAAAAACTTTCAGTCAAGGGTATATTGCTTGGACCCAATTTGTGACAGAGCTTTATGAACGCTTTGACACTGATACCAACCATTTGGGCCATTTGAAAAAATTGAAACAATCAGGAACAGTCGAAGACTTCATAGCTTCATTTGAGAGCCTAACTTTTCGAACAGTGGGCATGACTGATGCTTTCTTTCGAGAGTGTTTTATCAGTGGCCTCGAGGAGGAGATTCGAGCCCATGTCCTCATGGCTCGACCTGCAACTTGGGTGGAGGCTACTAAAAAAGATAAAGAAGCACAACAAATTGTTTCCTCTCAAAAACGTAAGCCTTCCTTTATACCTCTGTTACCCATGATTTTGGTCGTCATGATGGTGTATTAATGATGTTGTACTCAGGCTCTTCATAAGAACTTTATCCTGAGAAAAGTTACTTTCATCTCTTCCCAGAAAATATATTTTTGAAGAAGGTTCGCAAGCTGCTAATGCATTAGGGTGCAATAATGACCCATTCTCGCAAGCTTCCTTAAGCCAGGGTGCGAACTTCTCACACTGTGTTGAATAGCCAAGGTGCGAATTCTTCCTAAAGCATGGAAAAAGATGAATTCTTGATGTTTCTAGAAGGGAATCTTCTAGAAGGATGGGTTGGCATTCGAATGGTTATCCTTGTGCTGGATTCCCTGATATTTTGGGATCATTCTTATCTAAGTAACTATCTTATTCTCTCCTATATATTGAGAGAATTCTCATGGAAAAGGTTAAGCAAGATTCATTGGAGAATTGGTGAAAGAATTGTGTGAAGGACTTAGCCTGAACAATAGCTTGGAGACTCTAGAAAAGTCTATCAAGGGGATTTGATCTTCTTCATGCAAATATTGAGCAAGTGTGTGTGTTGGAGCCAAGTTCCATTGAAAGGAAGCTTGTGACATCAAGGCGATCAGGTTGTAATCTTTACTTTCCATTAATATGATACAGCGACATGTCCCTTTCCCATAAAGTTATTCTCACTTTATTGTGTAATTCCTTGATCATACACATAAGTTGACTATTGAATATATTGTGCTATCTTCACTTTGGTTGATTTGTGTTGTCTTGATCTTGACCTCACGAGAGCACCGGAGTGAAGCGGGAGCAACAAAGACCCTAGGAAGCGATATAAGGTATGTTACTTGTTCCTCCCTACTAGCTAATTCAATGGTCAAAACTTCGGGAAAGAGTCATGTCCTGTCCTGTTTTGTTCTAGATCCAGGTGGACCTAGGGAGATCTATTAGTGTCCGCACCTACCGATTAGTCCGATAACAAAATTGGGGACTTCGCTGGGGAATAAACATTTTCGTTGTGGATTTTGGTATTTTTCTGTGGCCATTTGCTATGGTTTTACTTTTCTCCTTTTGTATCAATATCTGAGTCTTCAGGATACCTTGATAGACCCTCTAGGTCCAGAGGCATTTTCAAATTTTGCTTCATTTTCCAAAAATTTGACTAGTTTCAGAGGTTCTCGCACTGCACTTCACTATAGCCTGCGAGAATCTATAGAGTTCACAGTCTGCCTTTAGGTTCAGTGCGAGGTTCTCGCACTCTGCTCAAGGGCCACCTGCGAGAATCACTAATTCTCGCACTGTGTAGTGCCTCATAAGAGTTTCTTGGACCATTGATTGATGTCTTTCTTGTCTTCGTTTTCATGCGTGAACAGTCTTAGGATTTCAAGGCTCTTCTTGTCACTTTTGTTCTTAACTTTCATTTCTCGACCTTTCTTGGAAACGCTATACTCTCTGATTTTGGAATCTAAATGTGCTTGATTGGTTAAGGACTGGTGATCGGTTGAAAGTTAAGTTTCTTGGTCTTTATCATTTGCTTATTGTTTGAAAAAATCATTTTCTTGTGCGATTGAAAAGGCTAGATTGATTTGCTTGTTATTTTTGTTTTCATTGAAAGAGTGGATTGGGTTTTTATATATTGCTTCATTCATTGGTTTTTTATTTTCTCCACTATCACCATCATGGTGTAGGTTCTTTTTGAAAAGTGAACAAAGTGTTTTTCTTTCAAAAAACTTTTTCATCTTAAAAGTATTGAAAATCAATTGTTGAAATGATTGAAAAAGAAATAATAGAGAATTGTTATTGATGCGTGATTTGTTGCATTTACATTTTAAAGGAAATTGTGTATTCTAGTTCAGGTTTGATCCAGAAAACTTCTCTTTACCTCTCGTACATAGGATTCATTGAAAGAAAATTGATAAATATCATCCCTATCTATGCATTGTTGGGTCAGAGTCTCACACAACATCAGTTTCATCTCCGCTTCCTTTGAGTAACAACAGCCTCTAATAACATTACACGACCATAAAATTTAACTAGTAACTCTTTTCTAGGGATCTATTACACAAACATTTATCTAGGCTAGCACTTTGGAGTAGGCAGAGAGATTCACTCTCCAAAGCACAAAACACACAATAGCATCTTGTGGTAAGGAGTGTCAAATTCCATTTACAACATCTTGTCCTAGGAAGCCCTTCTCACACAAGGGTCAAACACGAGGTCACATTGATATTGACAGAGTTACTCACCCTGCTTTGTTGATATCAGTGTAGAGATTGCATGTATTACGGGGATCACTCCAAGGTATACCCACAATGATGAGTGGAAGCCTTTTGAGTTGATTTCGGGCTAGATACTCTGCCCTTGCATGTGGATCGGACTGTCGACTGTCCCCCCAGGCTTTATTGTTGTTGGTGGTAACCTTATTGGCCTATATTTCTAGGTTCTTACACAAGGTTACTATGGAGGGGCAAGTCTTCACGGTACCTAGAATCAACGTTGGCCAAACTCACTCAGGCTCCTTGGAGGGTATACCCAGGATTATGTGTGGGAGATTGCACCAGGGTGTAAGTCCGTTAAGCAGGTTGTCAATGTAAATTTTCCACCCTAGTCTAGCCCCTTCTCGTCTCGTTGTTACGACGTTGGATTTCATCACCAACTAGTGACTTCGGAATTAGAAGGTCTTGTTTTCTTGGTATTGTTTCCTAGATTTTGTTTGCTAGTGCATGTCGTTTGTTTCCCAAAGTTGGTCATAAGATTTTCTTCTTAAGTCTATCATTCGTTTACAATAGCTCCCCCATGTTGTTCATGTAGAATGCAAGGTTTGTCTCCAGAACATCCTGAAGGCTCTCAACCCTTGTCTACAAGTGCACCTGAGGGCTCTCCTCAGCAAAGTGAAGTTCAAGACATCGCCACACAACAAGTGGAACGAACTGACTCTCTAGAACCTTTCTGAATTACCAATACTCGAGAGGACTTTCAACTTCACCCTGGTTCTAAGCGACCATTTATGCGACTGAATTCTTCCGAAGAATTAATTGTTACATCTTCTGGATCACCCGTTGGACCTTTTCCAGGCATAGAAGGCCAAGATCCCTTTTGGTCTATAGGTGTTTTCCGACAGGACCTGTTTGGTCCAGGTTCACCTGTGGTCTCCGAAATCAACCCACCTGTGATTTTCGAGACAGAGATAGTACCGTTGACTACTACTTATCACTTTACCATCCCTGCCGAAATGGCCCATCTCACAGATACTATGAGTGTCCCAACCGGGTTTACTGTGGCTAGTATTGCTCCCATTAACACGCTGCGAATGCCCAATGTCACTATGACACTACCACCCAAATACCGTGCATTAAATGCTTCCATTCCAACTCCTCCGCAAACCCCGTCCAATTCTCCTGGTGGTCCCTCTTCTCCTGGGCACCCTATTCCCGGTTTTATTATGACGCTCCTTCAATTTCCTTCTGGAAGACCTTTCTTGTCTTCCACTGGAAATCCTAATCCTAGTGGCACTATTCTGTCCTTTACACCAAACTTCCAGATTCTCGTTGGTAGACAAGGTGGTACGACTCAACCTCCTCTTACCGGACACACTCCAATTACAACCCAACCTTCGATTGGAACGCAAATCCCGGTTGAAACACCACCTTTGATAGGAGGACCAACTCCGCCTTATGGACAAAATATACCTCCATATTTGGCTCAGTATTGGAATCAGTTGATACAACATCCTCCTCAAACGACTGGGGGGCAGCAGTTGCCTGCCCCCAATATAGGCCAACCGTATCCAGGTATGCCCAATCCTATTTGGGGTACGAATGCTCAAACTCATGTCCCTGCTCAAGGATACAATCCCCTGAGCTACTATCCTCTCCAAACACCACCGAATCTGCCTGGGTCTTCACATTATATGCAGATTGCTTATGGTCCTACTGGTTTGCCGATGGGGCTTCCCCCCAAAGCCACCAGTACCCGCAGGTAAATCGACAGTTACCCTTTTTAGCCACTTTGGATCTTCCGAATTTGTCAAGGATCTTAAATGAACCAATTCGTCACTCTCCCCAATGGCCTGCTATACCAGCCAAATTACCCTCAGACATTCCTAAGTTCGACGACAAAGTGAGAGAGGACCCGAACAATCACGTCATGACTTTTCACCTCTGGTGTTCATCCAACTCATTGATGGATGACTCTATTTGTTTACGTCTTTTTCAACGAAACCTCACAGGTTCTGCTGCGAAGTGGTATATATAATTACCATGAGGTTTTTTCACTGATTTAAACACCCTAGATATGGCTTTCCTCACTCACTACCAGTTACCAATCTGATATGAAACAGGGACCGAGATTTTAAGTTCTTTCAAACAGAACAAAGCCACTCATATATCTGACCATATTCATGAGTGGCGACGGAGACAACGTCTCATCAAACTCGAACTCCCCGATCAGCTACTGGCAGAATGGTTCACCAAATCATTTGTGAACGACATTGGTCATTACATCGCCATGGGTGGAGTCATCACCGAAGAGTAGGCTATAAGTCATGCTCAATATCTTGATCTCGTTTACTCACAAACGGGCACCCTTTACGACTTACTACCTGATTTACCTCATCCTTCCACTTCCGCCACTTCAATGACTCCAGCTGCTTCTCATGCAGCCGACGGTGTGATTGGTACTTTACAGGCCCAACCACATCCCGTGTCAAGCACCAACCCTAAACCTACTTATTCTCATGTTCAAAATACTCCCTCTCCTGCCCCTCCCACCGGCAAGACTTCTGAAGTCAATGCAGCTCAATCTACCCCAGCCGGTAAAAACAAATCCAAAAAGGGAAGAGGTAAGAATAAGGAGGACATAAATACTTCTCAAGCAGACCGAACCAAAACCATGCATGTTGACGATCGAGATAAGAGAAAACCACGATACCCTTGTCTTATCTGTGGTGATGATCACTACATGAAGGATTGTCCACGACGCGCTGAAGTCACTAAGTTCCTTCAAGGAACCTCAAAACCATCTCCTCCGACCATTTTATCTCAACCCTTCCCGTCTCAACAACAGGCTCAGTTGGTCATTCATGACCAACCCTCATCTTCTACCACATACTATGTATTAATGTGTACTGGCAATTTGAATCAGAGCAACATTGCCCTTACCACTCGAGCCAAATATTATTCTCCATCTAAGGAGAAGGTTGATGATTTACCCCCTTCCTCAGTACAACCCTCTGCCACGACCCCACCTACTAAAGGTCCTCTTCATCTCGAAGGACCGAGCCTCGATGCAGTTCTATGACCCCCCCACGAAGGGCGTCATTCGAAAATCATCTTTCAATCCTCATGCTCGTGCTGCCCAAAACTACAGCATTGTTGAAGATCTGGCCCAAGCACCTTCTGCGATGTCAGCCCTCGAAGTCCTTCAGAGTTGTCCCTCACAATGGAAGGCACTGTTGAAAGCTATCGGGGGAATCGACCCGACATATACGAATTTAATAATCTTTGACTTGGACGATCACATTCCAAGGTTACCCCCTCAACTCGCGTTCCAGTTCCAAGTAATTGTCTCCGACAAAAATATTTGTCAAACTGTTATCGACGAGGGTGCATCGACGTGTGTCATGTCTCTTACCTACTGGAAATCCATTGGCTCTCCCCCCCTAAACGAATCCTAGAACACTCTCAAAGCCTTCAATGGCTCCGGTTTTAAGCCCTACGGTGTCCTTCCTTCGTTTCCCGTCACGCTAGAAGGCAAAATGGTCCAAGTAAAAGTAGAAGTCTTCGACGCTCCCCTTGATTACAATCTTCTGCTCGGCCGCAGCTCGATTCTATGCACACCGTTGTATCGACCCTTTTCCATGTAGTACGTTTCCCTCATCAAGGAAAGGTTGTTACCATCGACCAACTAGCCTTCTTTAATTCCGATACCCATATTGGCAACGTACCGTTCATCGCTAAAACCCCATCGGGTTATGAGAACATCGGTGTAGACCTTATCAAAGACTCTTTGTTAATGGGTTCTTTCCCCATTCCACCGCTCGATGTTCCACACCCATCTGTTTCTTCAATCAACATGATCTCCTCCTCAATTCATGAGCTTCCTACGTCTCATGACCCTTGGATAGTACCTGACCCTGGAGATCATCTTCGTTACGACGACGCAATGCTGTTAAATCCGGTTGAATCCGCCTATCAAGCTATTCAATCGGAAACTCCTTCTACCCCCTCTCCTGGTGAGTTGTCCCATGATCCTTTTCGTGTTGTTTTTCCCATTGACGAGATGATCATGTCCATCATGGAGGACACCCCTTGGGATGATGGACATCATCGTTCCATTCTTTTTCTGGAACAGAATACCATTGAGAACTACCAATGGATTTCGACCCCGTCAACCGTTGTTGTCATCTCTACTGTTCCCGAGTCCACACACGATGTGTTTTCCGAAGGGAACTTAAGAAATATCTCACCCATGATTCCCCTCGACATCTCAGTCAAACCTGGAATCGTTGAAAATGTCCATATCGGAGCTTCCTGTTCCCCTGACAAGATTGTCACCTACACGTCTCTTTTCAAAGAATTTCGTGACATCTTCGCCTGGAGCTACGAAGAAATGTTGGGTATCGACCCTAGCATTGTGATACATGAAATAAAGACATACCCTAAAGCTAAACCCGTCAGGAAATGCCTTCATCCCGTTCAGCCACGTAAAGCGGCTGCTATCAAACTTGAAGTCGAGAAACTTCTAAAAGATGGATTTATTTATCCGGTGGCCCTCATAGACTGGGTTTCTAATCTTGTCTCGATTGACAAGAAGCAAGGAATTATTCATGTATGCATTTATTATAGGGATATCAACAAATCTTGTCCCAAAGACAACTTTCCTACCCCCTTCGTCGATCAGATCGTCGACGATTGCACCGGAAGTGAAATCTTCTCTCTCATGGATGGTTTCTCTGGGTATAATCAAATCAACATTGTTCCCGAGGACCAACATAAGACTGCTTTTATTTGTCCTTGGGCTACTTTTTCCTATCGAAAACTTCCTTTCAGTCTTAAGAACGCTGGCGCAACTTTTCAATGCGCTATGTCTTATGCTTTTCATGATATCAAGCACATCGTTCAACCATACTTGGACAATTTACCCGCTCATTCAATGCGCCGGGTCGATCACCCAACCCACCTCCGAGCCATTTTCGTTCACTGTTGGTTCTATTGTATACGTTTGAATCCTCATAAGTGCATTTTCTGCATTGAATCTAGCCGCCTTCTAAGTTTTATCGTTTCACGTCAAGGGATCCGGGTAGATCCTTTAAAGGTCGAGGCGATCCTTAATCTCCCTCCTCCTTCTACACTTCACCAGTTGCAAAGTTTGCAAGGGAAAGAAAACTTTCTTCGTTGTTTTATTCCAAATTATGCTGAGATAACTCATGGATTTATGTGGTTATTAAAATAGGGATCCGAGTTCATGTGGGATGCCATCGCCAACAATGCTTCCGAAGCTTTGAAATTGTCCCTCACCCGCGCTCCGCTTCTTTTTCCCCCTGACTACAGTCGCGATTATTTCCTTTACCTTGTTGCCTCAGATTATACCATTGGTATGGTTCTCGTCCAAGAGGATGATGCTAATGGCGAACATGTGATTTACTACTTGAGTCAAAGTCTAACGCCTACTGAAATCAAGTACTTACATGTCGAAAAACTAGCCCTGGCTGTCGTCCAAGCCATCTAACACTTCTGGTACTATATCCTTCGCACAAGACTACAGTGATTTCTAACTGCAACCCTATGCAACACATTCTCACACGTCAATTGCTAGGGGGAAAATACTCCAAATGGATTGTGATACTCCAAGAGTTTGACTTGGAATTTGAATGCGCCAAGTCTAAGAAGTCCTTAGTGTTCGCTGAGTTGATATGCGACTTTCCCTATTCTGAAACGGAAAATGTAGACACTGATTCATTACCTGATGAATCCCTTTTCCTCATCAGCACTGATGATCTTTGGTATGGTGATATCATTATATATCTCCAAACCCAGACTTTTCGACCAACTTTGTCTAGTACTGAGCGACGTCGAATACGATACCAAGCCCGAAAATATATTATCCTCGGAGATACTCTTTATCGTCGAGGGATCGACTCCATTTTTCGACGTTGCCTCACTTTTGACGAGGCCAAGAGAGCTCTGAATGACTGCTATTCTGGAGCCTATGGTGGTCATATGTCTGGGTATGCTACTGCCCAGAAGATCTTATGAGCCGGATATTTTTGGCCTTCTTTATTTAATGACTTCATAATCACCGTTCAAAAATGCCATGCTTGCCAGACCTATAATAACAAGATACAGTCACATCCTGCTCTTCTTCACCCTGTGGTCTCCGTTGGTCCCTTCGTGAAATGGGGCATCGATTTCATGACATGTCACCCTCACTCGGCCGGGGGGCATGGTTACATTATTGTAGCTGTCGATTACTTTACGAAATGGGCCGAGGCGATACCGAAATTCGACAACACTAGAAATACTACAACATTATTCATTTTTAATCACATCATAGCCCATTTTGGTGTCCCACAGGCTATCGTCACTGATCACGGTAGCCACTTTCGAAACTTCATGATGTCCGAGCTTACTGAAAAATTGGTTCTTCTCCATGAAAACTCAACGCCCTATTACCCACAAGCCAACGACCAAGTCGAAGCGATTAACAAAGTTCTCATAACTATGCTTCGAAAAATGGTAGGGATTCACAAAACAAGTTGGCACACAATGTTATTTTCAGCATTGTGGGCTTACTGGACATCTGTCAAGTCCGCTACTGGGTTTACACCTTTCCGATTAGTCTATGGTTTGGAAGTCGTTCTCCCAATCGAATGGAGATACCCTCTTTAAAACTAGCTATTGAACTCCTACCCAATACTTCTGCTAAAGAAGAACGTCTTTTGTATCTTATGCGATTAGACGAAACTCGATGCGATGCCACCCTAATCATAGAAGCTCAGAAAAACTGTGTCAAGGCCCAATACGATAAGCATGTCAAGCCTCACGTTTTCTCCGAAGGAGATCTTGTTCTCCTCTATGAGCAAGATCGAGATATGTTAGGAGCTGGGAAATTCAAAGCCATGTGGTGAGGTACATATATCGTTCGACGAGTTTTGGAAAAAGGAGCCTATGAGTTAGTAGATTACGATGGTATCCCTTTAAGTGAACCCAGAAATGGGTTGTACTTGAAGAATTACTATGCATAAGATCACCTGTGCACAAGTACTTGTATTTTTATTGTATCATACTTCTTGTGTGTTACTTTAGCTTGCTTTCATCGTTATCTGGTCTCTGCCCTTATGTGACATTGTGTTTGATTTCCAGATGTCGGAGTCTTCGCTACCCTACATTGGCTTCGCTGATGGTGCTAGCCGTAGTACTCGGAACCTCACTTCCGCTGCATGGGCAATCTACGCCCCTAAAAACGAACTTGTCTCCTTACGAGGTGTGTGTCTCGGTCGTGCAACCAATAACTTTGCAGAGTATAGCATCGTTATTGAATTATTGGTTGATTCTATCTCACTTGGAATTCGTCATTTGGTTGTGCGACTCAATTCGCAGCTTGTGGTACTACAGTTAAGTAATGTCTATACTATTCGAAGTCCTACTTTGTTACGGGTGTATTTGTGAATTCGCCTCTTGAAACGTCATTTTGATTACATTGAATATCAACATATTCCTAGATGTTTAAATACATTAACTAATGCATTGGCTAACTATGTATTAGACAGACATTTGAATCATTTATAAATCAATCACAGCAATGTTCACACAACACATGATAAACCGGTAGAAGTCGTTTGTATATATAATGATCAAAAGAGTTTTTTACAAAACGTTTCGTCCAAAGACCAAAATGTCAAAATCTGAAGCTCATAGCTTCTACAAATTGACGTCATGGATGACGTTCATGGTAACACATGACTGCCCGGGCAACTCTACAGAGCAGTCGACTCATGGACCCTGACACTCCCACTGTATGGCGTTGATCACATCGTGGAACCTCTTCAAGAGGCATGTTTGGAATATCTGCAGTCAAGCCCTCTAGGTTTTGTTCTACTACTTGGTAATCCTCGGCATATTGTGGCGCTAGCGCTACCTCTCCTTGCCACTGAATCGGAGAAGTACCGGGAGGTCGGTAAGGTCCAACATCTGTGTCATCAAAAACGATTTTTGTATTTAGTCTTTGAATGAACATATAAAAAACATTTGCATATGATAAAAATTCACAAAAACATTTAAAAAGAAAAAAAACTGTGTACTTCTTACCAAGGTCCCCCCACTGAGCATCCTCTGGTAGTACTAAGTCTGGATCTCCTTGGAAATCCAACCTGGCATAAGCGTATTCGTCAACCATCAACATATGTGATTGAATCTAGTCAAAGAAGGTATCAACATACTTTATGATCGGTCCAGCTACGTGCCGGGCCATCAACTAACACCATCTCAACATACGTGGCTCTGTAGGAGCCGGCAAACGCCAATCAACCTACAACCTCAGTACAGGAACCCTCTCAAGGAAGAAGGACACTAACAAAGATCCGTACCCGAATTGTTTCAAGTCTCCTTGTCTGCATTTGGTTAATTGATTTTTCATACTACGAAGCACAACATATGACCAGTTGAAAACCCGAGGTTCAGTACACTCTATAGCATACTGGAAGTAGCTCTGTAATGCCATGTGATGAGAAGAACTCCCTGCCATCCGAGCTATGGTAAACAAGATAGTACGGAGGGTCACATCCTGTACCCCCCAAATAGCGACCTTCCCTTTCTTCCTCTCAGCCTCAGGAACACAATGTATGCGGCAGTACTCACTCATGGGCATCCCACCACCTCTGCTACCAGTCAGGCTCACATAGTGCCCACGTCGTGACAATCTAGTCAAGAAATAAATGTCTTCAATATCTAGAGACAGTGTGTGGACCCCCACATGAAATACTTGCTGATCAAGGTCCCACATATGCACCAGATACTCTAATAACCTGACTTGGGCCCTCATGCCCGGGATGCGAAAGTACTTTAGGAGGCCACAGTTTCTCAAAGCAGCAATAGTGGGTGGATGGTTTGCAGCAACAAGATTGTCTTCTTCGTGCTCTCTTTCATGCCATTCAAGAACCATTTTGATGGCTAATTACCTGCATAAGAAGCAAAAAAGGAAGATTAGCAACTCCATTCATTGATTGGTTCTTTTTTCATTGAGTAAAATTTAAAAAAAAATTGAGCTTTGCGGTTCTCGCAAGTGCCCTTTGGGCACAGTGTGAGAACCTCGCAGGCTTCTTTAGGGTCACCTGCGAGAATGCCCCATTCTCACAGGTCCCGTGTAGTCCACCTGCGAGAATGGAAGCACGCAAGTAGGGCTTTCAAAATCAACTTAAAAATGAATTTTTAACCAATGGAAATGAAAACTTAAACCATGAAAAAGTAAAGGACAAAGAGCCTACCTCACTGTTGCTGACGGCTCGTTGAATGGACGCTCGTAACTCCCACAATCTGACGCCAAACTTCAAGGGTAAAAGAGGGGTTTTTTGGGCTCAAATAGTGAAAAGTGAAAATGATATGGTAGAAAAGAGTTTTAATCCCTTTTATTTACTTTTATCATATTATTTGGTTTTTTAATAATTATTTATTTATCAAACCCTAATTCCTAATGCCCCGTTGAGTGTAACTTTTGCAGGCGTAATGACTTTGATGGTCATGTACCGGGATGCAGACATAATTTTTCTTTCCCATCGCATGTTTTGATTGTTTTTTATGGTTTTTGTATAAAACCTCGAGTGTGGTCTTTGTCTGTTCTGGCGCTCGAAAATACATGAGAACGCGATCGAGCATACTTTTATCACTTTTTCGGGCTCAACAAGGATATATGAAAAAGGAACCCCCCTGGAGTCCTCTTTAACCTCTTTTCAGACTCTCTAAACAGGAAAAGATAGCCGAGCGAACTTGCTATTTTCACGCTCGATAAAGTATCTGAAGAAAGTGTCTGGTGAGCGATAATTTATCTCTTTTTCGGTCTCATCAGACTATTTTACGAAAAAGGAACTGAGAGAGTTCTCTTTTAAGTGTTTTTCCAAACTCTATAATC
>ML810868.1:0-14802 GCA_009831015.1 Picea engelmannii
TAAGACACACCAAAAACCAAAATTTTTCTGAACTGAAAAAACTCAAAAATGACTTGAAGCTACTACTGAAAGCTATGATATCCACCCAAAACTCGGCCGAAAGGACGGTTTCGTTTTGGGAGTTAACACATGTGTTTGTGAGTTCATGAATGAATGTCTCTATGTGTTGATGATATGATGTAGATGTATGTTAGATGTGCATTTGTAGGAGATAGATAGGTTTTCCTATCTATGAGTTCTTTGATTTCAGGTTTGGGTTCTTTGAGGCTTCATGCAAGAGGTTGCACGACAGAATACTGTGGGTTCTGCAAGCCAATGCAAGGAGTGCACTTCTGAATTTTGTGGAATTTCATACAAAGATGTGCCAAGAGGGCACACCAGAGAAAGTCACTAACTCAAAGAGGAAGCTTCAAGGTTGTTGAACACCTTAAAGGAGAAACTGTGCAGAGGAGAGCACAGAGAGGAGAAGCAGAATTGTTGAGAATTCTGTAAAGGATCTGCCAGGAGGGCATTGAGCAAATTCATAGGGTGCACGAAAGGAGAAATCTATTTTGAATTCAGTGAGAAGACAGAATCACTAAGGATTCTGTGGAAACTGTGCTAGGAGGGCATTGAGCAATTGCATAGAGTGCACAGAAGGAATCTTTTTGAGTTCTGTTGGGAACAGAAGTGTCAAGGAGAGACACTCACAGAGTTACGAAATACTCTGTTAAGCTCAGCAGGGAGGGCTTGAGCAAAAGGTCATCAGAAGGACACCAGATTTCCCTTTGAGTACACAGAAGGGAGAGTCCCCTAGAGGCCCGGATAAACAAAGCTCAGGAAGGATAGTGCCTTAGTGCACTGAGCAAAAAAAAAGTGAGAGGAAGGTCGAGAAACCCCTTTGAGGTTTCACAGTTGACAAAGCTCAGGAGGGATAACGTTCCTAGAACACTGGCAATATCCAAAGGAAATCGAGCTTGCAGAGGGAGACAAAGGTCGAGGCCTTTTGGAGCGAGAAATCTTCCAAGGGAAAGGAAGAAGGGCAAGCTCAAGGTAGAGCACAACTACCGTTATTTCGACATTTCTAGGTTTGGCCTTCGGCAACTCGAAGGATAAGGAGTCGGGACACTTTGTGGAACCCCGAAGTCCCCATTTTGGCATTTCGGCATTCCAGGGTTCGAGAAGCAGAGGAGGCTGAGATTTTGGGGTCACTGAATCGCGAACTCCCGGTTCGAAAAAATCACGCTGGCCATCAGATCTGGAGCATGGTGGCCTGAGAGCCGCTGGATCAAGGAAATGTGCATAGGGTTGAGTCCCTGGAAGGTGTACAGGAAAAAGGATCTAGGCCATCAGATCTAGCACCAAGGATCGATAGTCGTCGGATCCGGAGGGAGGTGCGAGGGGTTTAATCCTCATAATAGCAGAGGGAAGAGGACTTGTCAAGTCCCGAAATCATCAGGGTCGTTCATCAAGGGGACACGTGGTGAGTGGTCAAGGTTCGAGGAAAACCATGAAAGGTTCTCTCAAGGGGTAGTATTTTGGCATTTTGGGAATCTAGGAGGTTGAAGGACCAAGAACCTTCTGCAGTTGGAATTGCAAAATCGTGAATTCCAGAATCCCGAAAAGTGAACCATGGTCATGGAGAGATTTCATCATTTCGGGACCCAGGGATTCGAAAGATAGAGAACAGGGAGAACGCTTGCATCACGATTCCTCGAATCATGAAAGCCAGTAGCGCTCCTACGTCAAGCCTTTTCGGCATTTCGGAAGCCGGTAGTTTGAGAGGCCAGGAGTCGGGAGACGGGGAGTCCCGACTCGTGAAACCCTGAAACACGAAAACCCGAAAGCATTCGGAGGCTGAGGGAGGACCCAGATTCGTTAATCCCCTTTCGACGTTTTGGCGACCGGGAGTTGGAAGGGACAAGGAGTTGGGAAAGCTCGCATGCAAGAGTCCCGAAATCCTGAAACAATAGGGACCTGTGGATCGGATTCGTGGGGTTCCCGTGAGGACCCGAAAGAACTATTTCAGTTCTGCGGATTCGAAGAAGATCGATCCTGTGCAGATCTTGGCCTAAGGGTCGAAGGTCTGTGTCAGAAATAGGCTCATGTTTCCTGACAAACCAGAGAAAACCGAGGAGAAATATTCATCGGTTTTCAACAAATCAGGAAGTTCGAAGAATATGATAGAATTATCAAATAAAAAGAGAGAAAGGCATGTTGCATGAATCCTAACAACAAAATCTCATGAAAAATATGTCGATGAGCCAAGATTAGGCGAAGAGATCAGGTTGAATCCTATTATGAAGGATTTGATTATTAATGGATATGCGGATGGATCCAACACACAAGATGGTGTAAGAAATAGGAAAAAACAACCAAAGGAGGAGGCTAAAGCTGGAACAGTCAAAAGCATTGAAGAAAATCAGCCTAACTGGCATTTAGGGTAAATATACAAGCTAAATTGAGTATATTTCAGGGAATCTTGTGATACTGTAGATAGGTGGCATTTAGGGTAAATATCCCAAATATTTTGGTTTCCATTTGTAACTATTCCCTAGAAAGTAGGAGTTCAGTTTTGATGATTTACTCTCTCTATAACCGATGTCTATTTTTGGAATCTTGGAAAGAATGACCCATTTTTCTTAGCCTCATATGTAATTTATCTATATATATATTGTTAAAAAGATAAAAGAATGGTTCCACTAGATGGAGAGGGGCCTGCCTTTGTAGCAAGAAAACTTTGTGATTTCTTATGAATTTTAATACAAGCAAAGAAGGTTTTCTTAGATAGATGAGATTCATCATAGTGTTTATGTTCAATATGTTTTCCCGTATTTCATAGTCATGAATGTGTTTTGATGCTAGTAATAATATTTAAGAAAAAAGAAGGAATTATTCTTGCTGGTGCTCCTTCTCACATTGATTATAATTGTTATGTGTTTATTGGTTTCTGGTTCAGAATTCACCCTTGATTGGTGCTCTGTTTTCGGTATCCCGAATTTATGTTCCTTGTTCTAAAGCTATACCAAGAGATGCATCCTATGTTAGATGTCTCTTGTTATAGTGGTCTTTCATTTCTTTCCAACTGCTATCTCATATAGCTTATTTGGCTGAACACAATGCCTATTTTTCCTATGTTCCCTTAGGAATACATAGCTTGTAGATCTTCATGTGATTTCAGGAGTTGACCCCATTGCCCAATGGCCCTGTTCTCTTGTTTGTCTTACTAACCCTTTTTAAAAAAACATGTCCTATTGCAAAATATGACCTCTGTATGTCCATTGCCAAATATTTTGATTATTTTCAGTATTTTCATATTTGAGAGAGCCCTCTCTGTTTGGAAGGGTCAAAATCCAACCTAAAGTTGGTTGAAACAGTTACCTCTGTCGTTTGTTTATCAGCCAAACAAATTTACAGAGTGCTAACAAAGTGTACAAACCATGAATTGGGTTTCCTCATATAAATATAAGGCAAGTCATATTCATTTTATCATAACTCAAAACTCAAAAAATTACTCTTTGGATTGAAATTTCGACCCCCTTGGAGAAATCGCCATGTCTCTTTTTGGTACAAAATTGTGTTGCTATCTTGCTACTTTTTTACTATACTAGTGCACTATCTTTCTTGGAGATTTGTGGTGAATTTTTGTGGGATATCTCTTGGATGAGTAAGGTTTTTTCATCTATTTCTTGTCTTGCAAGTGAATGTTTTGCAATTTATGGTAGTTTTCTTGGTAATTTCAAGATTTTGTTGGAAAACCATAGGAGGAATAAGAACATTGCTAACAAGTTTTCCTCACCTAGATAAGAGCACCTCAATGTTTTCTTCAAGAAGTAGGAGGATTTACAACCTTGAAGTAAATTTTGGCTAGGGTTTATGTTCTAGGAAGTAAGAGGGTTTACACCCTTAGAAATTTTAAACCCTAGTTGGTCTTGATTAGAAGTCTAGATGATTTGGAAGAAGGAGATGTCTTAGATGCTATAAGGGTTTAGCTCATTTCCTCTTCAATCTTATACTTGGTTTAAACCTTCCTTCAAGAAAGTGACTCCATAAACCAATAAAGGCACTAGTCTCATAAATTGGGCAAAATGATAAAGTTGCATAGCATTTTATTTCTCTCTTACTTTCTTGCTTCGTGGTAAAAATGAGTGATTGGTAGCTAAATCATTGATGAACATTCAATATAACTTGCTTATGTTATTAAATGTTAGCTACAACCATTAGGGCTTCTACATTTCACTGTTATCTCTTGTTTCATTCATAATTTAATCATGGAAATCATTGTTTAACTATTGGCACTGAAAGTGCTTGTCTAGAGCTTCAATTTGAGCCATTTATTTGTTGTGGCTAAATATTTCTGTTGTACCAAAACTTTTCTACAAACATAGGACTTTCATAAAAACTTGTTGATAACACTCATTAACAACCCTCATTTGTCATCAAAGTCTTGGTATAAACATTGGAACATTGCGTACTAGTTACAAGCTTTATTTTCCAATATCATATACTTTATTTTGATGGTTAAAATTGCAGTTGTTGTAATAATTCCTTGCTGACATACCACTATTATGAGTTGCAAATTTTGGGACAACAAGCATAACTTTTTCTTTCCATCTTATTCTAGGGCTCATTCCATCATATATTGTCTTGGTATTGGTTGTTTAACATATGTTTTGTAGGTATTCTTCATTGGAAACTTTTCCTTGACCAATACTCATCTTCCATGAAGCCCCTAGAACCCTTCATTGTGACCTATAGGGGTGTTCCATTCTTCTCCTTGGCTTCTCCTTTGCAATCCCCCTAGGTTCACTTGGGAAGCCTCCCTTCTGTGGGACTTATCCTTCACTAAAATGAGGGGGACATCTATTGAGGTGACAGTGATAAGTGTCCCCAGTTGTGTTCCACACTTATTTCTTGGGTTGGGATTTTCCCAAACTATAAACTGTGCGATAACAACAACCAACCCAAAATAAGGGACAAAAAAAATTAGGAAAAATGGAAGAGGTTATGTGTGAACTAGGATATGAACACATTTTCCCCTCAAATCCCCTAGTAGTACAATTCCATCCAAGACTGAAAACACTTATCTAGCAAGGGATGATAAACACCAAGGTGAAACAAGGAAAAATGTATAAATTCAAAGTATCATGATCCATTATCTGACTCAACTACTTGATCACTACTTTCATGACAAGTACATAAGGAATTGACACTCAACATGGAATATTGAAACAAGTTACCTGGTATGGGCCAAGCACCATAATCAAAAGTGAGAGTGAGATGAAAAATATGTGGGAATAATCATCAATGGTCTATCTATGGAGAACCATGGATGCCATCTGTGGAATTGTTGCTTGCAATGTGGATCATAGGAGAAAATATATCCTCTAGTTACCCCTAAATGTGAGGGGGTAACAAGTCTCATTGCCTTAAGCAAAAGGATATTTAATTTTACATCATTGCCATCGTGTTTGACCCTAATTGACACTAATCCCCCCCTAGCATCAATATTATTTCCCCTTTTCCCATAGTTCTTTTTCTTTTTCATGTTCTTTTTCTTCTTGCCATGATATGACCTTGGTTACTTCTTTGTTAAACCAAAATTTGACTAGGTTGTGAAGGTGGAAATTGAACCAAGTTAACATTAGCCGAAGGGAAATGATTGGGAGATTCCCCCTAGTAAGGAGTGGATGTAGTTGGAGCATGTAGGACATATGAAAAAATTGGAGTATACTCTTAAGATACTCCTTGGGAAATGCTTGGGAAATTCTTGGCTCTCCATAAGAACTAGGACCTCCAAGAAAAGGAACATGAAGACACAAGTTAGATGCATAATTGGTAGACATGATAAGATAATCAATTGTGTTTATCGATTGAGAATAGGTGGTGGAGCCCCTCCCATACCAGGGGAATTTAGGATGGTGGTGGATAGGTAACCACATTGAGAATATACATTATATCTAGTTATTGGGCTCTAATAATAACTTCTTCCTCAATAGAATATTTTTGTACAACATCATATTTAATGGATATTGAAGGAAGAATGGACTTAACAAACCAATATAACAAAATATGATCATAAAAGGGGATCTTACACGGGCTCTTCCTAGGTTGCCACTCATGAATGTGATCCATGATGTGAGTAGAAGTTGACTACTTGAAATTAACAAGGAGCTAAATCTTATTCTCCTGCCTAATCAATAATTGAAAGAGACTCAAAAAATTTTCATTTGGACATAAAAATATAGAGTAAAAACAACCTTTAAGGATGATGTACCACGAGGCTGCTACGACTAGAGGGTACATTGGAAAATCCTAACTCTATAATCCAAGATACTATTCAAAGAGTACTACATATGAAAAATCTTAATATGATTCAAAGGATATTCTCCAAGACTTCCTTGAAAATTAAGAATGTTTGAGAATAACTAAGCAAGTGTAGATGATTAAGTCACATTATATTAATATGATATTTCATTAAATATGACAATTCTGGAAACTTATGTTTGAGCATAAAAGGAAAAAAAATTAGGTGCTTTTCCTTCATTATGAGGAGGGGGAGGGGGAAACCCTCTTGAAGCATTCCCTCTAGAAGAGTTACCTCCTAAAGATCCACCACTAGAACTAGATATATTAGACCTTGGTAAAATTTTGTAGGGAACCTCTCCGAGGGGAAAACAAACCACTAAAAGGAGAATCCTCTTTTTGAAGTCTAAGAGAAAATTAAATATCATTTGAAGTAATTATGTCACAATTCCTTTAAAAATTTTGAAGTTCTCAATGGTGTTAATTTTAAGTTATGTAATAAAAAGAACACAACCCTATGACACACTATGAAGCCTCTAGTAAACAGATTAATAAGGACATTTTAAATTTGCATCAATTGTCTATGACGAAATCCAAAGGAAAAATATTACACAAATAAAGGTAGGATAGTAGTTTCAGAAGCCCCAAATATGACACCAAAAGTGATGAAATCCAACGAAGGTTTATCAAGAGTTATTCTTTCCTACCAAAAAATATCTCAGTAAAAGCTCATGAGTGAGTTCCCTAAGGTGGGAACCTAAAGTCAAACCACTAATTTTTTTGCTTACTAATCTTTAAATTGCTTTGGATATTCCACTTGAACAATTCATCACAAGAGATCTTGTAATATTCTAAAATATATTATTATGTACATGTCTATTTCCTTAGATTTCAAATTTATTATCCCTAACTTATTGCTCAAATTTATAAAAATAATTGAAACACAAAAATGACAAAACAAGAAAATGAACACACCATCCACAAAAATGAACACAAGATGTATCATGGGAAACCCAATATAGGAGAAAACCCAACTAGAAGGTGAGCCCTATGCTCTTCTCTCTTTTCTTCAATTATGAAAATGTAAATACAAAGAAAGGGGCACTCACTATGGAGTTACCTATGACATTGTGGCCTGAATAGCTACTACATAAAATTCCTCCTCATCTGTTATGCGCTCAAATCCTACTCCTAGAATATTTTCTCGACTATGGAACAAGTACAATGCTTAAAGAATGGAACCCTTTCTCCTCCTAACGACTCAATATTTAACATAGTCTAATAACCATTTAAGGTTAGGTTTTTCACATGCCTCAACCCTCAATTAGTATGAGGGCTTTGGAGCTTCTAGAATATTCTTTAAATTACAAACATGGCTATCCCCACATGTGTGAGTAATGGGGGATTACATGACATCCACTTGATACCATGGTGGTCAACAAGGTAGGTCAATTTGTGGGAGACATAACTTTCACATATGATCTCCAATTGAGGTAATTTTCACACCGTTGGAAAGGTCTCGGTGCATATAATATCTTAAAGGGTCGAAGAACTATACTCAAAGTTTTGACCCAAAAAAGTACCATTTGATGCCTCAAAATGGCTCTAGAAGGTTCCAGACCTAAAATTTCCAAATTGGGACCTGTCATTAAAATGGGCCTTGCAAGCCAATTCCTCCAATCCCCCCCGAAAGTACCAAGATAGATGGAAAATTATATAATGATCCATTCTATATCATACCTCCCCATTTAGGGAGGCTTTTGGTCCCCAAAAAGTTTTACTGAATGAGATGAGGAAAGTTTTATTCTACCATCTCCTTAGAGTACCATTTTCCTTTCCTAGAAGTTGTCCTTTCAATCCGATCTGCGAAAGTTCATGGTACCCCTAAGTGGTAGTTCTAGACTTCTTCTACATAACTATATCTTCCTCCAACTCTTATTGAGATTCTAGGGATAATTCCTCTATGGTAGGTAGGACCCACTTCTTAGTTTCTTGATCCAACATGGAGGGCTCATAGAGTTTAAGATTTTCCATATTCACCACTGAGTAAATGTGCATATATGGGGGTAGACTGAATTTGTAGGAATTATCACTCACCTTCCCCAATACCTCAAAAGGATCATACCACAAATCCTTGATCTTCTTATTGGGACTCTATAGCCTTTCTTTGTTGAAATACAACCACATTTTATTTCCCACATTGAATCTTTTTTCAGTTCTTTGTTGATCTCGTTGAGCCTTGTACTTTTCCTGTGATTTCTTCAAAATCTCCTGTACTTGCAAACGGATCTGGCTAATCTTTTCAACAAATTTATTAGTTTTCAACACTTCTCATGTGATGTCTTCCCTCACTCCTCCTTGTTGTCCATAGACAAAAATTAAGGGAGAGGGTGGTAAATACCCAAAGTAAGTTTCAAAACAGGGATTACCAGTAGAAGTATGAACTAATATGTTAAAATAATGTTGAATATAGATCATATTTTCATCCTAAGTATTTGGATGCTTCTGATTGTAACTCGTCAAAAGATTAACCAACATCTTGTTGAATACTTCTATTTTCCCATATGTTTATGGATGCAATGTTGTAGATATATTCAACTTCGTGTCCATATTTTCCCAAAGTGTAGTCCAAAAGGAATTGAGAAATTTGGTATCCCTATTTGAGATGATGCTCCTTGGTATCCCAAAGTGCACCAAGACCTGTTAAAAGAACATGATTGACACTTCTTGTCCTTTGATGGTCTTCTTACAAGTAATAAGAACACACATCTTGATGAACCTATCAACTACCACAAACATGTAGTCACGCCCCTTCTTGGTTGTTGGAAAACCACCCATAAAATCCATGGAAATGATTTCCCATGGTCTAGTGGGTACATGCAAGGGATGGTATAAACCTTACTTTCTATTACTGGGCTTGCTAGTACAACAAGGTATGCATCCTCTAATATATTGAGCTACATCTTCTTTCATTTTGGGTTTTTTATCCACCGAGTTTCACTAGATGGATTTGAAGATGAGCCGCCAAAGACTAAGGAGACAGATGCTCAGAAGTCAGAGTTCACAAATTCAGCAGGTCTTTTTAAAGACCATTTTTTTTCCGCATTTCCATCCCTCGGGGCATTGTAAAAAATGAATTGAGCATGAAAGTTGTAAAATACTATTGACCACCTAAGACCTGGGTACGAGCATGTACTCTAGATTGTTTTTTTTTTCACTTGTTGATTATTTTTTTCCTGCCTTAGTGGGCGATTAATAATTTCTAAGTTTCTTCACTCAAGATCAACTCCAAAGCTGGAGTATGTGATAGTGGTTAGGCCTTGGCATGGTATAACCAATGTCTACTGTCTAAATGTATACGATTTTATGCTAGGTCATGTCTATTGAGTCATATGGAAATTGCGCTAGGTCTTGATAGTTGTTTTTTAATGTTTTAGTGAAATAATAAATTTCCCGCAAAACGATTTATTTTTTTAATGTAAAGTCAATAAATTGTAAAAATATGGCATCAATCATTGTCAGATGCCATGTTTTTTCTCATTTTCCAAGATAGAGCACCCTTTAGACCCTTATGCCCCTTCTGTCTAGGCAAAAAAGTGATTTTTATCACTAAAAAATGTATTTAGCTAAAAATGACAAAAAATGGTCATTTAATTAAATTCCCTAAATTTTAGGGAAAATGAAAATAATTAGGAAACATGTTGGAGGCATGTTTTCCTTGGCTCTCAGTCAACTCTGATCTTGGGAGATTTCACTTGAGAGGAAGGTGACTTGATTGAGTGGCATGGACATGGAGGAGATCCCAAAGATGGAACTTGACCCCACTTGTGAGAGGTGGTGCATTTAGGAGGAGGGGCACACATCCCTATGTTCACACTCACCCTCACACCCTAGTTCTACTCCACCTCACTCCCACTCACACTAGTTCCACTCCACTCCACCTCACCCCACTTCATCTCCACTCCACTCCACCTCACTCCACTTCATCTCCACTTCACTCTATGTGCCACTCCCTCATTCTATGCGCCACTCCCTCATGCACTAGCGCATCCTCTCTTGGGATCATCACCCGAATTGTAATAAATAGAAGGCGACCCTCCTCATTGTAGCTAGTTGGATTTTGGGCATCCTTGCTATTCATTGTTGTAATATTTTTTCTATATTGAATCAAAAGACTTTGGAGGTCAATATTGGTGTTTGGAATCACATGTGTGGATGGATTGTTAACTTATGAGGTAATATCATTTCAAGTTTATTTATTGTATTTTCATGGTGGCTATGGTAAGGATATTGTTATCCAATTAGAATATATAGTTCTACTTGTTTTCTACTCTATATATTTGTTTGATGCATTTGATGCTTATATTCTCATGCTAGGTTTTTGTTTAAACTAATGTGGAACAAAGTCTCTCTTGTAGGAAACACCATTATTTGAAGGTACTTGTCAAAATCTTGAAGCGTGAAAGACCAACCTTTTGGAGAATCAAATAAGATTTCTTGCTCCCTTGTTTTCTCTTGAAGCACTTCAGAAACTTCCTCCCTCTTCTTCACACCAAAGAAAGACTCCATTGCCCAGGGGTTCTTGAGGCTCAAGCAAAGGCTCTAGAAAATAAAAAATGACTTAAAATGTATAACTAGATTCAATTTTAAGTCATTATCCTCTTTCTACTGTTTGCATGCAAGATCTAGATCTATTTCTGAATTTATTGCTAATTCTAAGCCTAGATCTAGTTTTTATTAAGCAATTTTCTGATTTTTCTTGCAAAATTTCTAAGTAAACATTGTTGTTTGCTTTTCTTTAAGATCTAGTCATTTGAGTATTCTAACTTTCTGTTTTAGGACAGTGAATAGAAGTACGCAAAAGAGGACTTAGTTAGTCTCTTTAAGTCTCCAAAAAGTCCCAAAATTTTCCTTTTTTAGTGCCTAATTTTTCTTGTGAAAAAGCCTTACAAAATTTCTACTTTTAGTTCTTGTTTGCATGTAATTTTCTGTTCATTCTAATAACTTTTCCTTGCTGGTTTTTAGCAGGTTCATCTCAATACATGGAAGATTTTGACCTCTTCAGGATCCAAGATCAAATATTTTTCACTCCAAGATTCAGCCTTTGAAAACCAAGACTCAAGTAGTCCCTTTTGTAGTAGTTAGCTTAGTAATCAATCCATTTATATAAGGATCTAAATAAAGGGCAAAAGAGAAAAGAATAAAAGAGAGTTATTCTCTCAAAATTGTAATAGGATCAATAAAAGAGGGCCCTTGGAGCCCAGTTTCTCCATCCCCATTGGGGGGATTTGTGTGTTGTGTGTTTGTCTTTGCTTTGTTTCCTTGCAAGTCTCATTATATTATTTCAAACATACATACAAGCATAAAGAAACTTAACACACATAACACTCAAATCTTGAATGCATTTAAACTTAAAAGTAATTTCACTCTTTATGTATGCTTAGCTTAGAGTTTATTTTCTGCTATCAACAATAAATTTTGCAAAGTTTTCACTTTCAAATTTCTTGCAAAGCTTAATTTCATTTTCAAGTTTCTTGCAAAGTTTCATTTCAGTTTCAAGCAGTTTTCACAGTTTATTTCTTTTTTTGCAAAGTTAAAATAAACTTTACTTGTAGTTTAATTACGGAAATCCCAATAGTTTCTACTTCAATGCACGAGAAAACGCCCAAGGGGAGTGTGTGAAGTCAGATGGGAACTTTGAGATCTAGGTTCTCGCCGTGTTGGACATCTGACACCCTTAGTGAAATTACTGGTGAGGCCCTGGGGCTTCAATAAGTTCTCTACAAGTTTCCAAACAAAGAGGCAGCCTCTAAAGAGGCCACACAATCTCTCATTAATCTACATTTAATTTACCTTAATAAAACATGTGATCAACAATTGCCCACAATACTTTTAAGGCACTGGTACTATGAATTTATTTTTATGTATGTGAGCAATTTACTTCATTCACGTGATTGTCTAACTAATTTCATTAATCTTGCAGATCTTGTATCCTTCTTGATATATGCATGCTTATGGAAAAATGATTTATATCTCAAATGATGAATGATAAGTGTTGAATGTCTTTGTTTTATTTTGCAATAAACTCCTAGAAGTAGTTCTTTTTGCTTATTCTTAGTTTACAAGTGTTGGCCCTTGACCAAGTTTTGAGAAACACTTGGTCATATTTGACCGTTTTGGACTTCGACAACCTATCAAAGATGGAGTGCCAGGCGAAGCAGAGATCACAGGATCTTGGTCCACTTTTGGGCCCTTTTAGGGTTTTGGGTTAATGTAACGGGAAAAGGATGTCGGCCCGTGGGTTTACCCATGCTTAGGCCCACTTTTGTAATGTATAAATAGAAGGATAGGCAATGTAAGAAGTAGTAGATATGATTGTTTCGTGCAATTGGTAGTGCATCTATGTGATGTTGAATAAGTGCTCTGTGTGAACTGTGTAAGGTTTGCAAGGCTAAGTGAAAGTTACCATGAGGTTGCTATAGAAAGCTAAGTGTTGTAACGCAAGGAAGAAGGATCTAGCGAGCTGCGCAGATCTTCTGTCCTATGCGAAGAAGTGTTTTGGAGGATCTGTGCTTGTAACAGATTGAAGACGATAATAAAGAAGAAGATCTTGTGGATGTAGCCCAAGGGTGGGGTGAACCACGTAAATCTGTGTGTGATGCTCTGTGCTTTAATTCCATATGTTTTGCTTATGCTATGTGCTTTGATATATCCACTTATGCTCTGTGCTTCTTAGATATATATGATTGTTATATCTGATGTGTATGAGGATGCTTAGTGTTGATCTACTGGATCTGATCTGGGTTACTATGGTTAAGTACTGAAATAATGTAGATCTGAGTGTACACCGCGATGCTCTGTGCTATCTGCGAAGTAGAATAAGGGTTGAATATTGACGAATGATCAATGCTAAGTGCTCTGTAAAGGATATAATCACAGATATGTGTCCCAACTAAGGTTGCGGACACCTGAGTCTTGCAACCACCCTTGCCTCTACCTTAGGTGAGACTTCATACAGGAATTTTACCCTGGAAAGACCTCATACCGAGCACTAGAACAGAGGATAAAAGAAACTTATGGCAATGTCAAGAAAGGCATGCGAGGCTACAAGGTAGCCTCTATCCAGAGTGGCGCAGTCCACCTTGCCTATCAGCTAATCGCGGGCAAGCTAGTTCGCAAGAATAGACCAACACAAGTGACTGGATTCGTACTTGACCTCGCAGGGAAGTGTGCCGAGGGACTACAGATGAACTGGGCTCAATATCTTGTAAAATAGCTAGAGATTGATTGTAGAGAAGCACAAGACCAAGGGTATGTGTTCCACTTTAGTTGGTTGCTCATACTAATCACTTTCATCGCTTGGGAGCTACCAGAAGGTGCCAATTTTTCGGAGATCGAACCCTTCAAACCATTGGTCGTGAATTTTTGTACGTTGTGGTACTCCAGTGACATGAATAAGTAGTGGCATTCCAATGCCGTCTTCCACACCTATTACAACCAATTGAAGAATGCAATCCAGTCTACACTGCGCCTCACCCCAAACACAATTCATAGGTTTAGACCTTTGATAAAATTCAGCGTGAACTGCCACTTCACTTATATCATAGCGTGCACTAACGAGCACAAACAACAGCTCCAATTGTACTACAAGTTGACAGAAGAAGACTTGGAGGATATTACCAAGGAATGGTCGACGAACTTCCTTGTTGCAGTGGACCTCGTAGAAATGTCCAATGTGGATAGTCCTGAAGCTATGCCGGATATACCTAGACCGAGCAAGACTAAGAAGGATGATGAATTTCAAGATGTCCATAGCACATCCATGAAGACTACTTCAATCTCACCTACGCAGGGAGGTGATGGTGAAGAACTAGGTGGCACAGAAGTTAAGCAAAACAAAGGTGAGGTTACTCCGCCTAGAGAGGAGGAGGATCCCTCCAAGAAAAGGAAGATTACCCCACCAAATCCCTCATCCCCAAAGAAAAATAAGGCCACCCGGACTACTTTTAAGACTACCCTCAAACCGGATGACTTCAACTTCTTAATCGTTGCGCTGAATGATGCTTCACTAGAGATCACAGAAAAGAAAGAAGCGAAGCAGGAGGAGGTATTCAGCCGAATCAAGGGTGCAATTCAAGAAGTGAAGCAGGCACTCCAGTCCAGCCGAGCAGTTTCTACTATGCCCTTGACAATTGGAACAACAGGAACAGGTGATGAGCCCACCCAATTACACCAGATTTCCGATAGAGTCGAAGCTCGCCTTTGACGAGCTCAATAAGACACAGCGCAAGCCACCCAGGCTTTGACACAACTACAGAGCACACTTCTAGAACAACAGATTAAGGAAGAATGGGAAAAGCTTGCCCTGCAAGTGAAGTGGGATGAGGAAAAAGCACAGTTACAATAGAGAAAGGACCAATTACTAGCAAAGCAACTTGAAGTACAAGAAAGGGTTCACAAAGAACTTCGCTCTGTGACGGTCATAGAAGTGAAGATTGAAGAACGTGTCCCACAGTA
>ML810868.1:23971-35244 GCA_009831015.1 Picea engelmannii
TAGCAAGTCTATCAAGAGGATTTGATCTTCTTCATACAAGGATTGAGCAAGTGTGTGTGTTGGAGCCAAGAGCCACTGAAAGGAAGCTTGCGACATCAAGGCGATCAGGTTGTATCTTCTACTTTCGATTAATATGATACAACGACATGTCCTTTTCCCATAAAGTCATTCCCACTTTATTGTGTAATTCCTTGATCATACACATAAGTTGACAGTTGAATATATTTTGCTATCTTCACTTTGTTTGGTTTGTGTTGTCTTGGTCTTGACCTCACGAGAGAACCGGAGTGAAGTGGGAGCAACAGAGACCCTAGGAAGCGATACAAAGGTATGTTACTTGTTCCTCCCTACTAGTTAATTCAATGGTCAAAACTTAGGGAAAGAGTCATGTCATGTCCTATTTTGTTCTAGATCCAGGTGGATCTAGGGAGATCTGTTAGTGTCAGCACCTATCGATTAGTCCGATAACAAAATTGGCGACTCTACTAGGGATATAACCCGTTTTCTTTGTGGTTTTTGGTATTTTTACTTGGCCAGTTTCTCTTGCCTTACCTTTCTACATTTATATCAATCTCTGAGTCTTTAGGATACCCTGATAGACCCTCTGGGTCCAGAGGCCTCTTCAAATTTTATGTCTTTTTCCAAAAATTTGATTAATTTCAGACATTCTCGCACTGCCCTCCACAGTGGCCTGCGAGAATCTATTGAGTTCGTAGCTTGATTTTAGGTCCAGTGCGAGGTTCTTGCACTCTGCTCAAAGCTGGCCTATGAGAATGACCCATTCTCGCACTGTGTAATACTCTCAGCCTGCGAACCCTTTTTTTTTCAAAATTTTGGCTTTAAGACTTTTGCATGATCAACTGCCCAGATCAGTATAGGGGCCTAACAAGAGCTTCTTGGACCATTGGTTGATGTTTTCTTGTCTTCATTTTTGTACACGGACAGTCTTAAGAAATCAAAGGCTCTTCTTGTCACTTTTTTCTTGACTTTCGTTTCTTGACTTCTCTTTGCAAAGATATACTCTCCGATTTCGGAATCTGAGTGTGCTTGTTTGGTTAAGAACTGGCGATCGGTTGAAAGTTGATCTTCTTTGTCTTTATCATTTGCTCATTATTTGACAGATCACTTTTTTCATGCAATTGAAAATACTAGTTTGGTTTGCTTGTTATTTTTGTTTCCATTGAAAGATTGGTTTGGGTTTTTATCTATTGCTTGTTCATTAGTTTTTTATTTTCTGCACTCTCACCATCATGGTGTAGGTCCTTTTTGAAAAGTGAACAATATTTTTATTTCAAAAGGTTTTTTCGTCTTCGAAAGTATTGAAAATCAATTGTTGAAATTATTGAAAAAGGAACAATAGAGAATTGTTATTTTTGCGTGATTTGTTGCAATTACATTTTAAAGGAAATTGTGTATTGTAGTTCAAGTTTGATCCAGAAAACTTCTCTTTCCCTCCCGTAAATAGGATTCATTGAACGAAAATTGATATATTTCATTCTTATCCATGCATCATTGGGTCAGAGTCTCATAAAACATCAGTTTCATCTCTGCTTCCTTTGAGTAACAACAGCCCTTAATAACATTGCGCAATCGTAAAATTTAACTAGTAACTCTTTTCTAGGGCTCTATTACACCAAAATTTGGCTAGGCTAGTGCTTTGGAATAGGTAGATAGATACACTCTCCAAAGCACAAAACAAACAATAGCATCTTGTGTTAAGGAGTGTCAAATTCCATTTACAACATGTTGTCCTGGGAATCCCTTCTCACACAAGGGTCAAACACGAGGTCACATTGATATTGACAGAGTTACTCACCCTACTTTGTTGATATCGGTGTAGAGATTGCATGTATTACGAGGGTCACTCGGAGGTATACCCACAATGATGAGTGGAAGCCTTTTGAGTTGATTTCGGGCTAGATACCCTGCCCTTGCGCGTGGATCAGACTGTCGACTGTCCCCCCAGGCTTTATTGTTGCCGGTGGTAACCTTAGCAGCCTATCTTTCTAGGGTCTTACAAAAGGTGTATGTGAAGGGGAAAGTCTTCACAGTACCTGGAATCGATGTTGGCCAAACTCACTCAGGCTCCTTGGAGGGTATACCCACGATTATGTGTGGGAGCTTGCACCAGGGTGTAAGTCTGTTAAGCAGGTCGTCAGCGTAACTTTTCCACCTTAGCCCAGCCCCTTCTCGTCTCGTTGTTGCGATGTTGGATTTCATCACCAACTAGTGGCTTCGAATTAGAAGGTCTTGTTTGCTTGGTGTTGCTTCCTATATTTTGTTTACTAGCATGTGTTTTTTTTTTACCAAAGTTGACCATATGATTTTCTTCGTGAAGTTTGTCACTCGTTTACAATAGCTCCTCCACGTCGTTCATGTAGAATGCATGGTTTATCTCCAGAGCATCTGGAAGGTTCTCAACCCTTGCCTACAAGTTCACCTGAGGGCTCTCCTTAGCAGAGTGAAGTCCAAGACATTACCACACCACAAGTGGAACAAACTGACTCTCTAGAACATTTCCGAATTACCAATACTCGAGAGGAATTTCGACTTCACCCCAATTTTGAGAAACCGTTTATGCGACTGAATTCTTCTGGAGACTTAGTTGTTACGTCTTCTGGATCACCGGTTGGACCCTTTCCAGGCATAGAAGTTTAATATCCTTTTTGATCTACGGGTATTTTTTGACGAGACCTTTTTGGTCCAGGCTCACCTGTGATTTCCGAAATTATCTCACCTGTGATTTATAATATCTCTAGTCCAGAGACAATACCGTTTGCTATCGCTTATTACTTTCCTGGTACAGATGCCCCGTGATCTGACCACATATTGACCATCCCTATCCAAATGGCCCATCATACAGATACTACGAGTGTTCACACCAGGTTTATCGCGGTTAGTCTTGCTCCCATCAGCACACCGCAAACGCCCAACATCACCCCAACACTACCACCTGGATACCATGCGTTGAATGCTTCCATTCCCACTCCTACGCAAACCCCATCCGGATCTCCTCGTGGTCCTTCTTCTTCTGGACACTCTCTTCCCGGTTTTATTCCGACACTCCCTCAATTTCCTTTTGGAGGACCTTCCTCGTCTTCTACTAGTAGTCTTAATCCTAGTGGCACTATTCCGTCATTCACACCAAATTACCAGATTCCCGTCGGTGCAAAATTTCATCAAGGTGGTATGACTCAACCCCCTCTCAGCGGGAAAATTCCTATTGGAACACAAATCCCAATTGGAACACAACCCCCAATTGGCACACTTCCCCCAATTGGAACACCACCTTCGATAGGAGGACTGACCCCACCTTATGGACAAAACATACCTCTGTCCTTGGCCCAGTATTGGAATCATTTGATACAACATCCTCCTCAATCAACTGGGGGGAAACTGTTTCCCGCTACATCTGTTATACCCCCTAATATAGGCCTACCTTATCCGGGTACGTCCAATCCTATTTGGAGTTCGAATGCTCAAACTCACATCCCTGTTCAAGGATACAATCCCATGAGCTACTATCCTCTCCAACCAACACCGAATCTGCGTGGGTCTTCACATTATATGCAGACTACTTATGGTCCTACTGGTTTGCCGATGGGGCTTCCTCCCCAAAGCCACCAATACCCGCAGGTGTATCGACAGTTACCCTTCTTGGCCACTTTGGATCTTTTGTATTTGTCAAGGATTTTAAATGATCCAATTCGTCACTCTCCCCAATGGCCTGCTATACCAACCAAGCTACCATCGGATATCCCTAAATTCGACCGCAAAGAGGGAGAGGACCCGAACAATCACATCATGACTTTTCACCTCTGGTGTTCATCCAACTCATTGATGGATGACTCTATTCATTTACATCTTTTTCAACGAACCCTAACAGGTTCTGCTGCGAAGTGGTATATAGAATTACCACGAGGTTTCTTCACTGACTTCAACACCCTAGCTATGGCTTTCCTCACACACTACCAGTTACCAATTCGTTATGAAATGGGGACCGATATTTTGAGTTCTTTCAAACAAAACAAAGCCACTCATATATCCAATCACATTCATGAGTGGCGACGAAGATGACGTCTCATTAAACTCGAACTCCCCGATCAGTTGCTGGCAGAGTGGTTCACCAAATCGTTTGTGAACGACATCGGTCGTGACATTTCCATGGGTGGAGTAGTCACGAAATAGCATTCCATAAGTCGTGCTCAATACCTTGACCTCGTTTACCCGCAAACGGGTACCCTTTACAATTTACTACCTGACTTACCTCGTCCTTCCACTTCTGTCACTTCAACTACTCCAGCTGCTTCGCATGCAGCCGACGATGTGATTGGCACTTTCCAGGCCCAACCACATGCCACCTCAAGCACCAACCCCAAACCTGCTTCTTCTAATGTTCAAAATGCTCTGTCTCCTGCCCCTCCCACCGGAAAGACTTCTGAGGTAAATGTAGTTCAATCTACCCCAGCCGGTAAAAACAAATCCAAAAAGGGAAGGGGTAAGAATAAGGAGGACAAAAATACTTCTCAAGCAGAGCGAACCAAAACTACCCCTGTTGACGATCGGGATAAGCGCAAACCTCGATACCCTTGTATTATCTGTGGTAATGATCACTACACGAAGGATTGTCCATGACACATCGAGGTCACTAAGTTCCTTCAAGGAGCTCCAAAACCACCTGCTTCGGCCGTTTTGTCCCAACCCGTCCCGTCTCAACAACAGGCTCAATTGGTCATTCCTGACCAACCCTCATCTTCTACTACATCTTATGTATTGATGTGTACTGGCGATTCAAAGCCAAACAACATTGCACTCACCACTCAAGCCAAAGATTATTCTCCCTCTAAAGAGAAGGTTGATGACCTACCTCCTTCCTCGGTACAACCCTCTCCCGCGACTCCACCTACCAATGATCCTCTTCATCTCGAACGACCGAGCCTCGACACAGTTCTTCGACCCCCCCCAAAGGGTGTCATTCAGAAATCAACTTTCAATCCTCATGCTCGTGCTGCCCAGAACTACAACATTGTTGAAGATCTGGCCCAAGCACCTTCTGCGATGTCATCCCTTGAAGTCCTTCAAATTTGTCCCACACAACGGAATGCATTGTTGAAATCTATCGGTGGAATCGACCCGACGGATACGAATTTAATAATTTTTGACTTGGAAGATCACATTCCAAGGTTACCCCCTCAACTCACATTCTAGATCCAAGTGATTGTCTCTGACAAAAACATTTGTCGAACCGTTATCGACGAGGGTGCCTCGACATGTGTCATGTCTCTTAGTTGCTGGAAAGCCATTGGCTCTCCCTCTTTGAACGAATCCCAAAACACTCTCAAAGCCTTCAATGGCTCTGATTTTAAGCCCTATGGTGTCCTTCCTTCGTTTCCCATCACGTTAGAAGGAAAAACGGTCCAAGTCGAAGTGGAAGTCTTCGACGCTCCCCTTGATTACAATATTCTGCTTGGCCGCAGCTGGATTGATTCCATGCACGCAGTTGTGTCGACCCTTTTTCGAGTGGTATGTTTCCCACATCAAGGGAAGGTAGTCACTGTCGACCAATTAGCCTTCTTTAATTCTGATACCTGTGCTGGCAACGTACCGTTCATTGCTAAAACCCCACCGGGTTATGAGAACGTCGGTGTAGGCCTTCTCAAAGACTCTTCGTTAATGGGTACTTTCCCTTTTCCACCGCCCGATGTTCCATGCTCATCTGTTGCTTCAATCAACATGATCTCCACCTCGATTCATGAACTTTCTGTGTCTCACGACCCCTGGATAGTACCTGACCCTGGAGATTATCTTCGTTACGACGATGAAATGTCGTTAAGTCCAGTTGAATCCGCCTATCAAGCCATTCAATCTTGGTGAGTTATCTCTGGATCCTTTCCGTGTCATTTTTTCCACTGACGAGATGATCATGTCTGTCATGGAGGACACCCCTTGGGACAATGGACATCATCGTTGCCTCCTCTTTCTGGAGCAACATACCATTGAGAACTACCAACGGATATCGACTTCGTCGACCGTTGTCGTCATCTCAACTGTTCCCGGGTCCACACACGATGTGTTTTCCGAAGGGAATTTAAGCAATATCTCGCCCACTATTCCCCTCGACATATCTGTTAAACCTGGAATTGTCGAAAATGTCCATATCGGAGCTTCATGTTCCCCTGACGAGATCGTCATCTATACATCCCTTTTCAAAGAGTTTCGTGACATCTTCGCCTGGAGTTACGAAGAAATGCCAGGTATCGACCCCGACATTATGATACATGAGATCAAGACATACCCCGATGCTAAACCCGTCCGGCAATGCCTTCATCCAGTTCACCCACATAAAGCGGCTGCTATCAAGCTCGAAGTTGAGAAACTTCTTAAAGATGGATTTATTTACCCGATGGCTCTCACTAACTGGGTTTCCAATCTTATCCCAATCGATAAGAAACAAGGCACAATTCGTGTATGCGTAGATTATAGGGATATCAACAAAGCTTGTCCCAAAGACAACTTTCCTACCCCCTTCATCGATCAGATTGTCGACGATTGCGCCGGAAGTGAAATCTTCTCTCTCATGGATGGTTTCTCCGGGTATAGTCAAATCAACATTGTTCCCGAGGATCAACATAAGATTTCTTTTATTTGTCCTTGGGGTACTTTTGCCTATCGAAAACTCCCTTTCGGTCTCAAGAATGTTGGTGCCATTTTTCAACGCGCTATGTCTTATTCTTTCCATGATATCAAGCACATCGTTCAACCATATCTGGACTATTTGCCCGCTCACTCAATGTGCCGAGTTGATCATTCAACCGTTCTCGGGTCCATTTTCGTCTGCTGTCGATTCTACCGTATACGTTTGAATCCTCATAAGTGTGTTTTTTGCATGGAATCCGATCGATTTCTAGGTTTTATTGTTTCGCGTCAAGGGATCAGGGTGGATCCTTTAAAGGTTGAGGCAATCCTTAATCTCCCTCCTCCTTCTACACTTCGCCAGTTACAAAGTTTGCAGGGGAAAACAAACTTTCTTCGTCGTTTTATCCCAAATTATGCCGAGATAATTTGTGGATTTACGTGGCTACTAAAAAAGGGGTCTGAGTTCGTATGGGATACCATCACCAACAATGCTTTTGAAGATTTGAAATTGTCCCTAACACGTGCTCCGCTTCTCTTTCCCTCCGATTACAGTCGTGATTATTTCCTCTACCTTGCTGCCTCGGATTACACCATTGGTATGGTTCTCGTCCAAGAAGATGATACTAACGATGAACATGTTATCTACTACTTGAGTCGAAATCTAACGCCTAACAAAATCAAGTATTTACATGTCAAAAAATTGGCCTTGGCAGCCGTCAAAGTCGTCCAACGCTTCTGGCACTATATCCTCTGCGCAAGACTACAGTGATTTCTAACTGCAACCTTATGCAACACATCCTCACATGTCAATTGCTAGGGGGAAAATACTCCAAATGGATTGTGATACTCCAGGAGTTTGACTTGGAATTCCAACACGCCAAGTCTAAGAAGTCCTTAGTGTTTGCTGAGTTGATATGCGACTTTCCATATTCTGAAACGGAAAATGTAGTAGCTGATTCATTACCTGATGAATCCCTTTTCCTCATCAGTATTGATGATCTTTGGTATGGCGATATCATTATATATCTCCAAACCCAGAATTTCTGGCCAACTTTGTCTAGTACTGACCGACGTTGAATATGATACCAAGCTCGTTAATATATTATCCTCAGGGATACTCTTTATCGTCGCTGGATTGACTCTGTTTTTTGACACTGCCTCACATTCGATGAAGCTGAGAGAGCTCTGAATGACTACCATTCTGGAGCCTGTGGTGTTCATATGTCTAGGTATGCTACTTCCCAGAAGATATTACGAGCAGGCTATTTTTGGCCTTCTTTATTTAACGACTGCATAATCGCCATTCAAAAATGCCATGCTTGCCAGACCTATAATAACAAGATACGGTCACATCCCGCTCCTCTTCACCCTATGGTCTCCGTTGGTCCCTTTGCGAAATGGGGCATCGATTTCATGACATGTCACCCCCACTCGGCCGGGGGGCATGGATACATCATTGTAGCCGTAGATTACTTTACGAAATGGGCTAAGGTGATGTCGACATTTGACAACACTGGAAAGACTGCAACATTATTCATTTTTAATCACATCATAGCTAGTTTTGGTGTTCCCAGGGCTATTGTCACTGATCACAGTAGCCACTTTCGAAACTTCATGATGTCCGAACTTACTGAAAATTTGGGTCTTCGCCATGAAAACTCAACACCCTATTACCCACAAGCCAACGGCCAAGTCGAAACGATTAACAAATTTCTCATAACTATTCTCTGACGAATGATAGGGATTCACAAAACAAGTTGGCACACAATGTTGTTTTCAGCATTGTGGACTTATCGGACATCCGTCAAATCCGCTACTGGGTTTACACCTTTCCTGTTAGTCTATGGTTTGGAAGCCATTCTCCTAATTGAATGTGAGATACCCTCTTTAAAACTAGTTGTTGAACTCCTACCAAACACTTCTGCTGAGGAAGAACGTCTATTGTATCTTATGCGATTAGACGAAACTCGACGCGATGCTACCCTAGTCATAGAAGCTCAGAAAAAATGTGTTAAGGCCCAATACGACAAGCATGTCAAGCCTCGCGTTTTCTCTGAAGGAGATATCGTTCTCCTCTATGAACAAGATCAAGATATGCTAGGAGACGAAAAATTTGAAGCCATGTGGCAAGGTCCTTATATCATTCGACGAGTTTTGGAAAAAGGAGCCTATGAGTTAGTAGATTACGATAGTATCCCTTTGAGTGAACCCAGGAATGGGTTGTACTTGAATAAGTACTATGCATAAAATCACCTGTGCACAAGTACTTGTATTTTTATTGTATCATACTTCTTGTGTGTTACTATAGCTTGCTTTTGTCATTATCTGGTCTCTGCCCTTATGTGACGTTGTGTTTGATTTCCAGATGTTGGATTCTTTGCTACCCTACATTGGCTTCGCTGATGGCGCTAGTCGTAGTACTCGAAACCTTGCTTCCGCTGCATGGGCAATTTACGCCCCTACAAACGAACTTATCTCCTTACGAGGTGTGTGTCTCGACCGTGCGACCAATAATATTGTAGAGTATAGCGTCGTTATCAAATTGTTGATTGATGCTATCTCGCTCGGAATCCGTCATTTGGTTGTGCGACTCGATTCGCAGCTTGTAGTACTATAGTTAAGTAATGTCTATACTATTTGAAGTCCTACTTTGTTACGGGTGTATTTGCGAATTCACCTCTTGGAACGTTATTTTGATTATATTGAATATCAACATATTCCCAGATGTCTAAATACATTAACTGATGCATTGGCTAACTATGTATTAGACAGACATTTGGATCATTTATAAATCAATCACATCAATTTTTACACAACGCAAGATAAACCGGTAGAAGTCGTATGTATATATAACGATCAAAATAGTTTTTTACAAAAAGTTATGTCCGAGCCTCGAGGACCAAAATGTCAAAATCTAAAGCTCATAGCTTCTACAAAATGGCATCATGGATGACGTTCACGGTAACACATGACTGCCCTGGGAACCCTACGGAGCAGTCGACCAATGGACTCTGACACTCCTACTGTATGACGTTGATAACGTCGTGGAACCTCTCCAAGAGGCATGTCTAGAATATCTTTTGTCAAACCCTCTAGGTTTTGTTCCACTACTTGAAAATCCTCGGCGTCCCATTATGACACTGGCGCTACCTCTCCTCGCCGCTGAATAGGAGAAGTACCAGGAGGTCGGTAAGGTCCCACATCTGTGTCATAAAAAAAAAAAAAACTGTATTTAGTCTTTGGAAGAACATATAAAAAACATTTGCATATGATAAAATTCACAATAAACATTTTAAAAAGAAAAAAATGTGCACTTCTTACCAAGTTCCCCCACTGATAACCCTCGAGCAGGACCAAGTCCGGATCTCCTCGAAAATCCAACCCGACATAAGCATAATCGTCGACCATCAGCATCTATGGTCGCAACCAGTTGAAGAAGGTATCATCATACTTGATAATTGGTCCCGCTACGTGTCGGGCCATGAGCTAACACCATCTCAGCATTCTTGGATCTGTGGGAGCTGACAAATTCCACTCAACCTGCAGTCTCAGTAACGAAACCCTCTCGAGAAATAAGGACACCAACAAAGATCCGTACCCGAATTGCTTCAGGTCGCCTCACTTTGATTTGGTCAACTGCTTTTTCATGCTACGAAGCACAGCATCTGCCCAGTTAAAAACCCAAGGTTCAGTACACTCTATGGCATACTGAAAGTAACTCTGGAGTGCCATGTGAGGAGCGGAGCTCCCAACCATACGTGCAATGGTGAACAAAATGGTGCAGAGGGTCAAATCCCGCACTCCCCAAATAGCTACTTTCCCTTTCTTCCTCTCTGCCTCTAGAACATAGTGTAAGCGACAGTACTCACTCATGGGCATCCCACCACCTCTGCTACCAGTCAGGCTCACGTGGTACCCACGTCGTGACAGTCTTGTCAAGAAGTAAATGTCCTCAATGTCCAAGGACAATGTGTGGACCCCTACATGAAATACTTGTTGATCGGGATCCCACATATGCACAAGGTACTCCAATAACTTGATTTGGGCCCTCATGCCCGGGATACGAAAGTACTTCAGAAGACCACAGTTTCACAAAGCAGCAATAGTGGGTGGATGATTTTCGGCAATGGAATTATCTTCTTTGTGCTCCCTTTCGCGCCATTCCAGAACCATTGTGATGGCCAAATACCTGCATAAGAAGCACAAAAAGAAGATTAATAACTCTATTCACAAATTGGTATCTTTTCATTGGGAAAATTAAAAAAAAAAAAAATTACACTTTGTGATTCTCGCAGGTTCCCTTTAGACACAGTGCTAGGTTCTCGCAGGCGCCAGTGGGCTCACCTGCGAGAATGACCCATTCTCGCAGGTCCCGTGTAGCTCACCTGCGAGAATGGTTGAGCGCCATAATAACCCCAAAACAAACTCAAAATGATAGTTTTTGCCAATGAAAATGAAAAATTAAACCATGAAAAAGTAGAGGACAAAGTGCCTACCTCACTGCCACTGACGGTTCGTTGAATGGATGCTCGTAACTCCCGCAATCTAACGCTGAATTTCGAGGGTAAAAGAGGGGTTTTTGGGCTCAAATAGTGGTAAAGTGAAAATGATATGGTAAAAAGAGTTTTACTTCTTTA
>ML810868.1:38474-54238 GCA_009831015.1 Picea engelmannii
TGGGGTCTTTCCACACTCAAATTGTAGATGAAGTTAGAGTTTGACAAATTAATGTGTAGTTCTCAAAAATAGCTTTCCAATGGGCTATCACATGCCTAAAACGGAGGTCTTCTGCAAAATTTATGACCCCGGGAAGTTGAGGTACCAACTTACCCATCAAGGCCCACATGACTTTTGGAGTTTCACCTCCTAGGGTTAGGTTTTTGGATGTCTAGGGTTTTTGCATTCATGCGTAATGTTAAAAAGGCATCTGAAGCCTCATTGCAATCATTCTGCTTGGACGAATGCGCGTAGCAGCCACATCTCTTCTCAGAGATAACTACCACCATTTGAGCAAGTTGTTTTAGTTCTGCAGTTTTACAGTTTCAACCTATTTCATTTATTCAATCGAAGATATTGTTCACTGGATATCTGTGTTGTTCTTTGTATCTCTATGTTTATTGTATTCTTCTTTTAATCAGTTCATTCTTCTCCTAAATTCGGATCATGGGGTTTTGTAGAGACTTGAGTGTTGGAAGAGACCGACTATTGATGCCACTGTTGAATACATGATGGTTAAATTTGTTGCTATTATTGGTGGGAAGATTAAGTTGCAACGCTAAATAAAAAATAAAAAAATTTATTATTATATTGGAGTTGAAAATTTAATTACATGTAAATGGGCATATGGTTGTAAGACTTGGTTAGGCATGGGACCCCTGGAAACTTATAACCAATAAAGTATATATGTAGACCTAGGTGATAGAGGGGACATGTTGGATTCCTAGATACCCTGGTTATAAATTTTGAGTGGGTAGGATAATTACCCCAAGTCAATTTTAAAGGGGGGGTGTTGGGTTAAACTTGACTTGGTGAAAGAGTCAATGAGTTAAATCTGTTTTAGGTCAACAATGGTGGTCTTCAGGCCCATGGTTTTTGGTATCCTGTGGTATTGTCCCTATGGATTGCATGTAATGAAGCCTTTAAATAGACTTAGGATACTCCATTGTGATTGGCATAGAAGTGAGGGGTGAAGGCTCACTTGGTTGGCTTGGCCAGATTTTTTCAAGGGGACAAAGAAATCTTTGGTTGGTCTTCCCCATAAGGGTTTTGGAATGATCCAAATGCTTAAATTTTCACAACTGAACAAAATATACACACCATGTATAGAATGTGAGCATGGAGCATAACTCCAAGATAGATAAGTTAAATAATAAATCCTTAAAGAATAGGAGAACCTCCTCCACATAACCAAATACCTTTATACAACTCAATTCACATGTCTACAATAATGAATACATGATCTCTATATATACCTATTCACACCTACACATGAGACCCTTTTACTATTAGGCCGAACCTATTACATATATATTTACACATTACATGTACATTTAGGTTCATATATTCCTCCCTTGGGGTCATATCATATACATTTATCCCCGTATATTCCCCCTTGGGTCATAACAGGTTTTCTAGGGTAAATCATGTGTCAATGATGTGTGCATGATTTATGTGTTTTTGTTGTTGTTGGTTTATTATTTCTCTCGCAATATTTTCTTATTCTTAACACAATGGATGGTGATCTACATGGATAATGCTTTCCTTACCCATCAGATAGTACTTTCACTTCTTAACAGATTGAACTAGGGCATATAGTTCCTTATCATACGTATAGTAGTTCAGGACTCCCCCATGAAAATTTTCAGAATGATAGCATATTGTCTTACCTTCTTTCATCAAGACCACTCCCATAACATATCCACTTGCTTCCATCTCCAATTCAAAGGGTTTCTGCAAGTTATGAAATGCAAGGACTGGTGACTGAATGATCTTCTGTTTCATCTCATCGAAATCTTTCTATTGATTCTTTCCCCACTATAAACTATCACCACTAGATATCATGGCATGGAGTGGTGCAACTACTGCTGAAAATGATGCTATGAAATTTAGTATGTGTTACGTTTCCCCAACAAAACTCCAAAATTTAGTGACATTAGTAGGAACTGACCCCTTTAGAATGGCCTCCATATTTGTGAGATCTATCTTGAGTTCCTCCCCACCAATTATGTACCCAAAGTACACCAATGTATGTTGAGAAAAATCACATTTTTTAAGGTTAGCCAAAAATTGATGCTTTTTCAAGGTCTCTAACACTTGCATGAGATGTGTTGGCATAGGGGCAAACCCAGGGTTCAACGCTCAAGAGCGCACCAAAAAAACCCTAACTACTGGCCCTTTTGGCAACACCTACGAAGCAGATGAAGTCTCACCCGAGGTAGAGGTAGGGGTGGCTACATGAATCCAGTGTCTACAACCTTAGCTGGGACATAGATCTGTGATTGTAACACCTTAACAAAGCACTTAGCAATATAGATCATTAATATTTAACCAGTATTTACTTCGCAGATAAAACCCTAATTACAAAGCATCGCAATATTCATCTAGATCTACTATATTCAAGCACTAAGCACATCTACAGAGGTCAGATCTAACATCCATCCATATCATTAATCACTAAGCATCAACAATTATATATATCATCCATCTATATTAAAGCACTAAAAAAATAAGCACATACACACATCAATACATCACACAAAACACAACAACACAACATGTACGTGGTTCACCCCCACCCTGGGGATATGTCCACCAACTCTTCTCTTCTTTATTATCTTTGTTCAAGCTTTTTACAGGCACTTAGCATCAGAATCCTACTTCGCAGAAGATAGGAAATATGCGCACACTCCGCCAGATCCTCCTTCTTCGAGCTAGGGTACAACACCAAGCCTTTACAAAGTTTATTACAGTTACTTGCACTTAGCCTTGCAAGACTCACAAAGTATGCACAAAGCACCTGCAGCTATTGATCACGTAGATAAAAAACTAGCACTTAGCATCAATGACAACTGACTTGTCATTCACACTTAGCCATTCATACTCACTACATCGCCTAGGATCTATATATATTACAAAATCAATCCTAAACATGGGTAAACCCATGGCCCGACATTCCCATACCCGCTACATAAGCCCAAAATCCAAAAATCCCTAAAAAGGGATCGAGATCCTGCGTTCTCTACTTCATCTTACGCTCCACCTTCAACAGCCTATCGAAGTCCCAAAAATAGGTCAAACATGACCAAGGATCCTCAAAACTTGGTCAAGGGCCAACATGCCCCCAACACTCACCTGTGACTCGTCCCGAGTCACTCTGATCTGATTAGTTCTGATTCAAAAGCCTCAAGCTTAGCTTGAGCTGCTTCGACTTGTTGTTGTTCCACGACCTCCTGTTCAACAAACTCTTGGATGACTGCTTTGTTGACAGGTCCTTCTAAGCATTGTTCAGCCACGATGATGACTTTCTCTAGTTATTCTCCTCGGCGTTCGATCTTTGTGAATAGTTGGTAAGCCTCATCCTATACAGGTTGGAGCCTCTGAGTTACTTGCATAACTCTTCTCTGAATAGTGTGGACCTGTTGTTGGGCAGTGCGCTTCTCTTGGGATCGCTTCATTCTTTCCACAACTGACAAGGGCTTCAACTACGCCTATATTGTCTCTGCTTGCTACTTCGCTTCCTATAGTTGTGAGTCCAGTGCCTTTAATTCTAGATTCTCAGTGAGTTGATCATACGTATGGGAACTATGATCACTCAGTTGCTTGCATTCCATGGCAAGGGTCTTGATTCTTTCAACTGCGCTTCGAGCAGTTTCTTCTCTTTGATCTCTTACATCCTGCGGTGTGTCAGGCACAGTGCGAAGCTCTAAGTTTTCTATTCGTTGATGTAGCTGATGGATAGCTTCCATGAGCTGCTCTACTTGATGCGTGACTCAGTCTTCTACTTGTGGTTCTAAGCCTATCACAGAGCGAAGTGCTCTGTTGACTGCTTCTTTCACTTTGAGTTGCTCTGCGAGCAACTGTTCTTTTTCTTACTACATTTGTACTTTCTCTTCATCAAACCTCTCCTATAGAGAAACCTTCTCCTGCTCTGCAAATGTACGTTGTTCTATGAGTAATCCTTGCACTTGCTTCAAGGCCTGGGTACCTTGTTCTATTTCTTCTTGTGCTCGTCAAAGGCAAACTTCGATTGCATCTGCTAGTCAGCGGAGTTGGGCTGACTCATCCCCCAACTCTGGTTCTCCCAATGGCAGGGGCATAGTGGACATTGCATGACTGGACTGAAGGGCCTATTGTACTCCTCAAAGTTCGAACTTGATCCTATCATACATTTCCTCCTACTTCGCTTCTTGTTTCTCCACGATTTCCAGTGAAGCGTCATTTACAACTGCTATGATGAAGTCAAAATCATCGGTAGTGAGTATGGTCTGCATTTTGGTCATGGTGGCTCTCGATTTATTCCAGGAAGAAGGTTTCGGGAGAAAAAACTTCCTCTTCTTTAAGGGGTCAACCTCATCTCTAGGCAGTGTTACTTCACCTGGCTTCTATTTAGTTTCTTTTCCATTTATCTCTTTGTCATCACCCCCTCATTCAGGTGATACTGAAGCAGTCTTTCTTGAGCATTGCTTAAGTCTTGGACCTCTTTAGTCTTCTTCATTTTGTTGGGTTCGGGCATATCATGTTCTTTGTGCGTGGTCTCTAGGTTGTCAGGGTCAGACATCTCTGCAAGGTCCACGGGGATAAGGAGGCTTGTCGACTAGTTCTTAGTGATCTCCTCAAGGTCTTCTTCCATGATTTTGTAGTACGAATGAAGTTTCTCCTTATGTTCATCGACTCGCACTGTAAGGTAGATGAAGTGTCGATCTACGCATAAATTCATCAGGGGTCGAAACCTATGTAGGGTTTTCGGAGTCATGCAAGGTTCAACTTTGATGGATCTCTTAAGATGAAGGTAATATGTGTGAAAAACAACGTTCGACTACCACTTTTTGTTCATATCACTCAAGTACCAGAGTGTGGTGAACTTCACAGCAAATAGCTCGAATGGTTCAATATCTAGAAAAGTCACACCTTCCGGCATTTCCCAGGCAACAAAGGTGATGAGGATCAGGAGCCAGCTAAAGTGAAACTCGTAGCCCTGATCATGTGCTTTGCGGTAGTCTAGTTCCAGCTAATTAACTAGGTACTTTGCCTAGTTCATCTGTAGAACTTCCACGCACTTCCCTGTGAGGACAACGACAAAGCCTGTGACCTACGTAGGTCTGTTCTTCCTTACTAAATTTTTGGCTATTAACTGGTAGGCTAGGTGCACTGCGCCATCTGGATGGACACTACCTTGTAGCCTCGCATCCCCTTCTCAACATCTCCATATGTATCTTTGATTTTCTATGCTAGCACGCGATCTGTGGCTTTTCCTGGATAGAAATCCTGTAGTTCGGGTCCTTGCATACTTAATCTTGTGATCCCATGTATCAGCGTCGGATCGACTATGATACGGTGGTCTAGCCATAAGTAGCCGCCATGGTAGCATGAAAGCAATAGCTTGATACAGGCATTGACTTCCTGGTGCCTTCCAAAGTGTGGGATATTCATTACATTTAACAAGGTGGACTACGCGAGGTTCATCATCCATGGCTGGGGGATTATCTTCAAATTCTTCCCCTTTGTCCTGGTCAGGCTTTTAAACGGGGCGAGCATACTATAGTTCTTTCGATCTCTAAGGTTGAAGTCAATGAAATTCAACGCTTCAATATTTTTTTTCTGTGCTTGAACTGTACGTATCCCCTTCGGGAGGTACGCAGTAACCATGGTGTACTCAAAATCTCTTGGCACACTATCGTGACTCACCGTGCTAGCCAAAGGTGGGACGTAGTCGGGAAATATCATCAAGATCATCTTTGCATTTGCTAGGTCATCTCTATGTTTAGTTCTCTTCTCTGTTGTTCGGGATGGTCCGGCTCTGCGAGCAGTCGACGAAGAGGCTTGCACTCCTCTCGTCGATGACACTTGAATACTTGCAGACATTACTCTTTTGGACATTACTCTTTCAGTCATGAGGTCAATGAGAACTTCTTCAAAAATTTCTTTGCAGCGCTAAGCTCGTCCAACATGCACACTCATGTTTGAATATCTAGGGTTAGAAGAGTAACTGGTCAATGCAACGGGATGGATGGAAATAGTGCAAGGATCACTGTGCGAAATCAACTATTCTGCAGGCTCAGATAATCACGGTTAGAAAAAGTGTTCTCGGGGCATGGCACGACGGGATAAATAGATAACTTGGAAACGGATCTCTTGCAACGGTTGAAAAGCCTTCATTAACTCAATTCTATCCGTTACAACGCGGTCCTAACAGTATGGTGGCGATCTTTCTGATCATAAATTCTCTTATTTCCGTTCGGGGCATTGGTATAATGGTTATACTATTCCCAACAACTATATTTCTTCGCCATGGTGAAGTGCCATGTGACGCAATTCTGATATCCTTGCAAAATTCCAATCTTGAAAATATTCCTTCTACGAAGTTCCCTCTGGAACCTTATGTAACTTTTTGATCTTATATCTCTTCTTACTTAGCTTTCTATCATTTTTCCTAGTGAGCTTAATTTCAGTATTTCTTTTTCCATTCTGATTCTTATCTCCTGTGGGCATAGTAACTTCACGTTGTTGAGATTCTTCCTTATAAATCAGGGGTAATACTTCATCTGTATCTAGAATAGGTACTTCAATCTTTTGTAGGTATTCTGGTCTTCTTCCTATTTCGACATCCAAGTATCTGGTATTAAATATCTTCGATATTTTCTCTTGTTCTTCAATCAAGTGCGCGATCCTCCTAGTCATGAAATCTTTCAACTCTTGCTTCTTTTGTTCTAAGACTTCTTCTTTCCTTTTGGCCTGATCTCCTTCAATCCAAGGTTTTCCTAGTAACATGGAAAACGGGGCGTTGTTGTCAATAAACTTAACAACTTCAAATTCCTCTTCTGTCGAAGCTCCCTGAGCACTCATAGGTATCTGGGTAAGTCTTCCACATAGGGTTATTAGCTTTCCTCTAAATAATCCTATTCCTCCCAATGAAGGAATCATAACAGGTTTTCCCAAATTTTCCCAAGTTCTTTCTGTCATGATATTCACCTTTGTTTCCTCATCTAGAACACAATCAATGTCGAAGTCTCCTATTCTTTCTTCTATGCATTCTTTTTCTTTAAAAATATCTGACAGGTTGGTATGTAGGTGATGATTCAGGGTTTCTTTCATCTGCAATAGTATAGTCTCTGATTCTTTCTGGGGTTCTGCCATAATATCAGTTTCTGGATTTGCCTTAGGGTTTTCTTGTCTCATATTCATTCTTTCAAGCTTAGAAATCATTCTAGAGAAATCCAATACTTCGTGGTCTATAGCATTGCAACAGAGGCAACTAGGTCTTCTTCCAGCGCATTCCTTAGCAAGATGTCTCGATTTTCTGCAACTGTAACAAAGGGTTAATCCTCTCTTTATTTTAAATTATCCCTAGCCTTTCTTGTACTGCATGCTAGGATCATAGTAGCTAACCTGCAAAAAATTCTTTCTAGGGTCTTGCATCCATTTGTTATTCCAAACATTCTCCCTATGCATAGGTATAACATATCTTTCATTATTCTTATCAGATCTACTCATATCAAATCTTCTTTCATCTATTAGTGCCCTAGTTTTCAAGCTAGGATAAATCTTATCAAACATACCTAGATCCATACTTTAGAAACAAAATTTTCCACTAATCTTATCTTCAGCAGAGCAAAAAGCTTCCATATCTAAAACTTTTCACTATTCTTACCTTTATCAAAGCACAGAGTGTTCAGATCTTACCTCTTTTATTCATATCAGACCCTTCTCCTTGGAACCGAGCTTCACATATCAAGTAGAATACTGCACACTAGAGCGACAGATCTACGCACAGAGCTTTCACAATTTTAAATGAGATCTTTGCACAAAGCTTCTTCTTCCTTAGTTCCCAACAATCACAGTTTCAGGTCCTGACAACAAACCATTTGTTGGCACAGGGGTAGACCCAGGGTTCAACACTCAAGAGAACACCAACAAAACCCTAACTACCGGCCCTTTCGGCAACACCTGCGAAGCAAATGAAGTCTCACCCGAGGTAGAGGCAGGGGTAGTTACAGTACTCCAGTGTCTGCAATCTTAGCTAGGACAAAGATCTATGATTGTAACACCTTAACAAATCACTTAGCAATATATATAATCAATATTTAACCAGTATTTACTTCGTAGATAAAACCCTAATTACAAAGCATCACAATATTTAGCTAGATCTACTATATTCAAGCACTAAGCACATCTACATAGGTCAGATCTAACATCCATCCATATCATTAAGCACTAAGCATCAACAGTTCTATCTATCATCCATCTATATTAAATCACTAAACAAATAAGAACATAAACGCATCAATACATCGCACAAAGAATAGCAACACAACATGTATTTGGTTCACCCCAACCTTGGGGCTACGTCCACCAACTCTTCTTGTCTTTATTATCTTTGGTCAAGCTTCTTACAGGCACTTAGCATCAGAATCTTACTCCGCAAAAGACAAGATATCTGCGCGCACTCCACCAAATCCTCCTTCTTCAAGATAGGGTACAACACCAAGCCTTTACACAATTTCTTACAGTTACTTTCACTTAGCCTTGCAAGCCTCACACAATATGCACAAAGCACTTGCAACTATTGATCACGTAGATCAAATATTAGCACTTAGCATCACTGACAAATGACTTGTCATTCACACTTATCCATTCATACTCACTACATTGCCTAGCATCTATATATATTACAAAATCGAGCCTAAACATGGGTAAACCCATGGATCGACATTCCCATATCCGTTCATAATCCCAAAACGAAAAAATCCCTAAAAAGGGGTCGAGATCCTGTGATCTCTGCTTCGTCTTGTGCTCCGCCTTCGACAACCTGTCAAAGTCCCAAGAATAGGTCAAACATGACCAAGGATCCTCAAAACTTGGTCAAGGGCCAACAATATGTGAGATGTTCTCTTCCCAGGTAGAGATATAAACTAATATGCCATCCAAATACACTATTAAAAATGAATCTATATAGGGACAAAATACATCATTTATCATTCACATAAATATAGATAGTGCATTACATAAAACAAAAGGCATGCCCAACCATTCATACATATCTTACATTGTCTTGAAGGAGGTCTTCTAGGTGTCTTCTTCTTTAGCACATACCTATTTTTATCTCGATTTGATATCCAAAATGGTGAAGTACTTGGCATGCTACAACTGATCTAACAATCATTGATCATGGGAAGAGGGCTCAGGGTATTGATTCTTGAGTGTGATATTGTTCAATCCTTATTAGGTACTATGATAATAGGTGACCCACAAGGTGTCGTGCTTGGTCAAATTACTCCTTGTTGTAGTAGCTGCTGCAACTATTTTTTGACACATCTACTTTGAAAATAGACTATCTATACAACCCAATATTTGGTAATGGGGAGTTAGGAAACAAATCTATCTTATGATCTACTTCCCTCGTAGGAAATAACCCTTTAGGATCTTAGATAACTCCCCTTTATACCTGCAAAAAATCCTTTGACCAATGTTTCTTCTCTTTAGTACATCCCTCTAGGGATTCCTTTACTCTTACAAATTCATCACCTAGTTGATTCTCTCTTAAGAAAAAAAATACATACTTATTACTAGAATTGATCAAACTTTTGGATTGGTTAACACTTACAAGAGATATCTTTGACTTACCTTTGTCTGTGTTGATGATGTAATATTTCTCATCCTTGATCAGGCGGTACTAGTTTAATCTCCTTATGAAAATTGTATCCCTCATACAAGTGTAGGGGATTCCAAACATTACACCACACATGTCAAGGGATGCTACATCTAATTCCACTTCATCAATAAAATCTCCACCTATAGCGAACTTTATTTTACATTGTTTCATGACCTTGATCTTTGCATCCTTGTTTACCCATCCCAATGGATATGGGCTAGGATGATCATGAACTTCCAACCAAAGCTTACTAACTAGATTGGATTCTATAGCATTAGCCTATGAACCATAATCAAATAGAGAATCTTCCTTGGTCTTTTTGACTTGTATATTAATATGGAGGAGTTTTTTCATCTCCTTCTCTTCCTTGTGATGAAGGATACTCATATTCAACTCATTTAGCATTGAGGTGTAGACAATATTCTCATCTGCATCTGAGCTACTCTTTACCAAGCTGCTTGAACTCATGGCTAGTAGGTTCTTCCTATTTCCAAACTTCTTATAGTTCTTTGGATTTATCTCTAGATGTATCTTCCAACACTTATCTTTTGTGTGACCATTGATATTACAATGATTGCAGTGGTTTTTGGATCCTTACACTGATGTGCAATGGCTTTCATTTTCTTTTATTTTTCTTTCCACTTCTTCTTTACCTCCTTGGAATCATCTTGGTAGTATTTATGTTTAGAATAACTTGGTTTTCCTTTCTTATGGTCTATTTTCTCCACATACTATTCTTTCACACAAGCCTCATCAATGGTCCTTGGTTTGAAGAGCATAAATTTCTTTTTCAAATGACTAGTAGACTCCCTAGATAATTGAGGAGTACATCGGGGTTCTTGGGAGAGATACCCAATATGATTGGAATTTTTATAAAATCAATGGTGTAATCTTGCACACTTCACCCTTGCTTCTACCTGAAGTGATGCCAATGGGTCTACCGATCTTCTACATATCCAATGGGATAAAATTGGGACTTGATGAGGGTTTTGAACACTACCCACTGAGCTACCAATGGATCACCCTCCACCATAAGTGTCTCTGCATGAATTTCCCACCAGGTTAGTGCATGATACTCTAGTTTCATTCAAGCGAATGAAATTTTCTACTCTTCATATATCTAAAATACACTTCTAACTATTGCAACCAAGGATTCAACATAACAACATTAATCTCTCATTGGTAGGGCTTGATGTCCACTTTCGCTTCCATTTTAAAAAGAGATTTTGAAGGAGTGATGGCACTGGAACTTGGTTTCTCTTTATCAGGATATTTTTTCAACTCCTTTTCTAGGTCTTCACTATATTCTGGTTTCTCATCTGATCCAACTTCTAATTTAGAGTCACCAACCTCCTCAAAAGGTATGAACTTGTTTGCTAGAGCTGTCATGAGGAGGGCCATGTTGCGAGAGCTATAAGCCACCGGCTCTTACAACCTCACAAATCTCTCTTATATTGCATCATGAGGTTTATTAAGACTTGAATCATCTTCCATGGCTAAGGTTCTACGAGTTCCTTCTTAAACCAGTTCCTGGATCCAACAACTTTCCACAAATACCCCAAAGAAAACAATGAGAATGGATCACTTACATTATATGGTTAGGTGGAACAAAGTTTTATATATATGAGTAAGTTTCTTAATGTTGGCCTCCCAAATAGTTGATCATTGAATAAGAGATCAATTTTGGGTGAAATTTTTTTAATTCCATTGCATGAAAGTGGGAGGGCAATGTAGGAATCACCACTCCACACAATTTCCCCTCTGATTGTACACCCCCTTCTCAAGGAAGATATCAATAGCTTCCTGATTACATAGTATTGCAAGGTTTCTTCCTAGTTAATCAACTTTAATTTTGATAAATTTTAGGGGTTTAAATCACCAACCCCCCTAACACCCAATTTTTAGTATTGGTGTCCTAAACCAAAAGAAAAAATATATTTTATTTTTATCTAGCGAGTTAATTTTAGGATTTCTTATCTACTATGGTTTGAAATATGTGCTCTTTATGTGTAATATTTTAATAAATAAATGCACTTGAAAGAAATGTTGAAAATGAAAAAATATCAAAATAAATTGACAATTTCTTCATTTTTCTCTTAATTCTAACAAACAGATTTATAAATAGGAAAATAATTGGTAGAATAGGTTGTTGGAATACTGAGAGAGGGGTGAATCAATACTATGCAATATTTTATCACTTTTAATCAGAACATGTAATCATTAACTTTATTAGCGGTATATCATCAATATATCATGAGAAATATCAATCAACATAGCATAACAAATAACCACATATACACAATGCACTGGAATTTACATGGAAACCCAAATGAGAGAAAACCACAAAATGATTTCTTATATATCAAATATTACATTCATAGGAAGCACCAACTTCCAAATTCTCTAGCACCAAACCCCTGATTTACATTCACCAACCTGAAGGAAGCCCCAACTCCTTGAGTTATCCAACACCAACTGGAAGGAGTCTACAACCCCCTAATTTATAGGCACCAACCTGAAGGAAGATCTAAATCCATGAGTTCTCTAGCACCAATCAAAAGGAGGCTACAACCCCCTTTCCTTGCCCCATCCTGTCGCCCTTAAATATAAGTGTAGAGTCAACCTATCACTACCACTGAACAACCTATAAATACTACTGTCACCGATACATCAACTAACCCGTAACTGTCACTGTCACTGTCAACCTATCATCGTCACTGATATACCACCATCAACCAACTGTTACCAGATCCACTCACATGGATACCAAAACCATCACCATACCATCTACATCAACCATGTACCATAGCTTATACCATACCATATGCCAAGTATCCAAGATGTGCCAATGTCTCAACAACCAAAATCATATACCAAGTATATGCCAATATAAAAAATATGTGCCTCTAACAATGAACCATAACATCCATGAACTAAGTACCAAGGATATGTCTCAAGCATATATCAATATCACCAAAACATGGACCTCAACCATATGCAACCATATACCAAAGAGGTCCTCCAAGAAATGCCTTAAGCATGTGCCATACCATCCATGATACAAGCTTCAACTAAGCACATAAAATACATACCTTTACTCATGAAGAAACAATTGATACATACCATCTCAGATCTTGTAGAAAACCTATTGTAACATCATACCTTGATGCAACCTAAACCAAGAATCCTTCTTCAAATATGGTTTGGCCTCACTGGAAAGATGCTAGATATCACGTGGGGACTTGTGTGATAGATGCTAAGCAACCCGCAGGGATGCCTCGTAGGACACCAGTAGCCTGACCCGTGGGGGTCAGCTAAAATAGGGTTTTCTAAAACCCTTCCCTCTCTGCAACTCTGAGAATTTCGTACTCCTTTCTTCCTCGGACCCACTTCCTCAGTTATGCTACAAAAATATTTACCAAAATACCACTTGAAAAATAGATAAGAATTTAACTTTTGTGTGTATGTAAAGATGAGAGGATTATTGAAGTGTATTTATAATTTTCCAAGTGACTTCTTTCCTTAACTTAAGGACCGACCTGTACTTTCTTGCTATAACCATTTTACCCTTTCATTAATGACTTGTAACTATTTAGGGGATTCTTAACTAATCTTTGGGGATTCCAACTTCATGACCTCGTAACTCCTCAACCGTGAGGAACCACGTGGAGTACCACCTATTGTTGGAAACGAAATAACAAGGACTATCCATCTATGAGGGTATTTTATACACTTGAAGTATTCTTCTACCTTATTTTCCTTAGTCAACTTTGGGCCTCATGACCACACCTCTAGGTTTCTTGTAGACTTCTTCAAAGCATCCTCTCGTGAGGGCCATGCTTCAAGCTATGCCATAAGGGGACCACTTTGGATACTTCTTCAATTATTCCCAATACTTCTAGAGGCTTCTAGACTTCCTCTAAAATTGACATCAATGACAATCAATTTTCCAACAATCTCCCCCTTTGGCATTGATGGCAACACTCATGCTCCCCCTGTGACCAATGCTCCCCCTATCTACATGCTTCTCTTCTTTATTCCCCTTTGACATCAATGGAAAAGAGTAATTTCTCTTGACAATCTACTTCTAAACTTTCTCTCTTCCGGTGCATTTGTCCATTGGTGCTTCTTGATGAAGTAAACTACTGGCATATTAAAAATCATTCATATTAATATTCTTTTATCATATCTGCACAGATGATTTATCTTTCCTTTTATTTAGAGAGAAAAAGGTGTAGATCACTATGGAGCAGAAACTATTCCAAATTTCTATTGAAGATACTCAAATCTCTCTCTTGGGAGAGGTTTACTTAAGATATCTACAATTTGTTCCTTTGTCCCAATGTACTCTAACTTGATATTCTTTTATGTAACATGTTCCCACAAAAAATTAAACTTGATCATAATATGTTTGGTATTGGAATGCATCACTGGATTCTTGGAGATACTGATAACATTGGTGTTGCCATAAAATATTGAAATGGACTCATCATACTTCACTTGTATATCTTGTAGGGTTTTCTTCATCCAAATAACTTGTGTACAACATGTTGCCACTACAATGCATTCTTCTTCTTCCATATAAAATGATATTGAAGCCTTCTTCTTACTTAACCAAGATACCAGAAAATCACCCAAATAGAAGGATGTTTCGCTAGTACTTCTTCGATCATCAATGCTTCACGCCCAGTTTGCATATATGTAGGCGACCATAGTTAGCTCATTTCCTTTTGTATACCATAACCTAAACTTTTTTTTTCCTTTAATATATCCAAAGATCCTCTTTACTGCTAGAACATGAGTTTCCATTGGTGCTACTTGAAATCTTGCAAATTGTCCAACTTCTTGCATTACATATGGTCTCTAAGCCGTCAAATAAATTAGGTTTCCAATCATTGATCTATAGTGTCTTTGATCTGCTTCCTTCAACTCATCGTCTTTACTTAACTTAAAACTAGTCACCATAGGAGTACTTACTGGTTCACAATATTCCATTCCGAACTTCTTCAACATTTCTTTGATGTACTTAGTTTGTGAAATGAAAATTCCTTCACCCAACTAAGATATATGAAGTCCCAAAAAGAATGTTAATTCACCAAGTAGTGACATTTCAAACTCATTCTGCATATCTTGGGAAAACTTCTTACTCATCTAGTCATCATCACTTTCAAAGATAATTTCATCCACATATACTTCAATGATGAGTATGATGTTCCTATCAATCTTCACATAGAGATTTCTATTTGCATTACCTTTTCTGAATCCCTGTTCCTGCAAATACCTTTCCATATTGAGTACTAGGCTCTAGGGGCTTGCTTGAGTCCATACATAGCTTTTTTCAATCTACAAACACAATCTTCCCTTTCTGAAAGTAGGAACCCTTCTGGTTGTTTGATATAGACTTATTCTTCTAATTCACCATTTAGAAATGTTGATTTTATGTCCATATGATATATCTTGATTCTCTTGGAACATGCATAGGACAAGATTAATATGATTTCTTCCATTCTAACAACAGGGGAAAAATTTTCTTCAAAATATACTCCTTCAACTTGAGTGTATCCTTTGCATACCAAACTTTCCTTGTTTCTGGTTACCTATCCATCTTCTTTTAGTTTGTTTATGAACACCCATTTTGTACCAATTAATTTTTTTTTCTTCGATCTTGGCACCCGTTCCCATGTATCATTCGTCTATATTTGATGTAGTTATTTGATGTAGTCACGAGTTCCGATTCCCCGATAAATCTAGGAAAGGGGGGAATCGCGCGAGAGAACTGTGGGAGTAGATTTCCCGAAATGGAAATAGAAGAACCTTGGAGTTCTTCGGGCGAGAAGAAGAAGATCCTGTGAGCAGACATGCCCGCGGTTGGCGCGCCTACGTCAGGTGGGACATAAGACCACGGTTATTTACAGAGAATCGGGTAGGTAAATAGAAGACCTGTGATTCGGGGATTGGCATTTTGCTGCTACAAGTTCTGGGGATTCTCATTATTGAGAATTCAATCAAAAAAAATTTGAATTATGGTAGTGGGTATGTTACAAAGTGGTATCAGAGCCAGGTTACAACACTC
>ML810868.1:58461-91579 GCA_009831015.1 Picea engelmannii
ATGCCATGAGACAGGCATATCCGATTTTGTTTACTTCTGTACATGTAATTCATGTTAGTAGCTAAGAACATTGAGGACGATGTTCCTTTTAAGGGGGAGGGAATTGTAACACCCTGTTTCCCCCAGTTTGTAAATATAACTAGACTGGCCGAGGACTATGGAAAACTCATAAGTATGAATATGTGATGTAAATGGACCTGCAGGAAGAGGTCAATGAATGTGAATAATATCTTGAATTTATTGCAAGACTGTTGAGAGGGTATGTGCAGAAAAGAGACCATGATGGCGGTGGAAGGCTCCTGAAAAGGTGGCGTTAACTTCCACCAAGAATTAAATACCGTATTTGGACTCCACTGGCCCGGAGAACCAAAAGCGGCTCATTGGCCCTGAAATTCAATGCCTCGCAGGCTGGTAGGTGGATGGATTGATGAGGGATGGGATGGTAAACCACCCATCCGTAGAGCCGTCAAGCTTGATCAGCGCGAGGGTAATCATGCCACACGCAACCTCGCGAGAGGATAAGGCGTATGGTAGAGACGATTGAAGGAAAAAAAATGGGGAGACGCGAGGGGAAACTCGGGCAGATTTTACGCAGAGTGAGTGATAGCAGAGAGGAAGGACTGCAACCTTCACTCCTGGTCACTGGAAGACAGAAAGACGCAGTCTCAGAGCATCGTGGTCTCATCTCGGGGGTGGCTAGTGGTAAATCCGTTGGGAGTCGCTGAGCCTACGGTTGGGTGGAAATGAGCACCCCTCTCAGTGGTTGCTTCCACTTCTGGTGTTATTTCTGATAAGTATTTTATGTATTGCATCTTGAAATTCATACACTGATATATATATATATATATATATATATATATATATATATATACTCATATCACTGTGAGATTGTGAGCGATTTTAGTGTAAGAATGTATGTGAATGTTTTGATAATAATTAATGGACATATGCTCGTAATAGAGGAAGCCATGCACGAATTACGTCGATAAAAAATGAATCTAATCATGCCCAGGTCGAACTAAGTCAGGTATCCATTCTATTCTCGGGAATTTATTTCCCTTATCGATATCCATGAATGCTCTGGATTAGATCTCTTCACAGAAATTCCCTTCATAGAAAGGCTTACCAAGAACCTGGAAAAAGGACTTGGATGTGCAAGCCTTAGCAACCCTGTATGAAGAGGAACAATCCTCTTCGAAATCCTAAAGTAGCAGCGTAAGGATAAGTATTAATCAACGGATGAGATCTTGTTGGGGAACCTGTTGTCATTCACGATCGTTAAATCGAAGGAATGAGCGAGGGCATTAATTGCCTTAACCCTTTTTGCTCTATCTTTGTGAGTAGCGAGGAAATATGAATCGTAGATCTCCAGGCTCCATGAGAACATCTGGATCGTTGGTTTTCCACGTCCAAAGAGCATTAGGAAAGGGCACGACATCGGGGCCGATCTGAACCGTCAGATCTTAGCTAGAACACCTGACAGTCGTTAGATCTATTGGGAGATAGACGAGGGTTAAGTCTCGTGAACTCGAAGGCTCGCAGGGTAGAAGTCCAAAAGTTGGACGCTTTAATTCGCAAGTGGCGAGGCCAAGAGAGGATCTGAGCCATCCATCCGAGGAGGATAGGTGGCAGAGATCCAGGGATCTCGTGAGCTCGGAGGCTCGCGGGGTAGAAGTCCAAAAGTTGGATGCCTTAATTCACGAGTGGCGAGGCCACGAGAGGATCTGAGTCGTCCATCCGAGGAGGAAAGGTGGCAGAGATCCAGGAATCTCGTGAGCTCGGAGGCTCGCGGGGTAGAAGTCCAAAAGTTGGACACTTTAATTCGCGAGTGGCGAGGCCACAAGAGGATCTGAGCCATCCATCCGAGGAGGACAGGTGGCAGAGATCCAGGGATCTCGCTACCTCGGAGGTTCACGAGGTAAGAGCCCAGAGTTTGGATGCTCCAAGTCACGAAGTAGCGAAGTGGCGAGAGGCTGTGAGCCGTCCATCTATAGAGGACAGGTGGCAAAGATCGAGAAGATCTCTTGAACTTGGGAGCTCGCAGGGTGAACGCCCAAGTAATTGGTGTTAAAGGTCGCGAGACACGAGGTCACGAAGCAGCGAAGTGGCGAGAGGCTGTGAGCAGTCCATCGGAGGAGGACAGGTGGAGGAGATCGAGAGATATCGCGAACTCAAGATTTCACAGAGTGAGAGCCCAAGTATTAGGTATTCAAAGTCGCGAGGACGCGATAAGCGAGAAGGTAATAACCGTTGGATCCGGATCGCGGGAAGACTGTTGGATCCACACGTGGGATCGTGTATCGGAGCCTCGCGAGAAAAGGCCCGAGAAGTTGGCCACGAGAATCACGAGGTTGCGAGTAGCAAAATCCCTTGGGGAAAATTCAGCGAGTTGACTGACCATCGGGTCTCGGGGATCCGAGAACCCAATGCGCAACCTTTGAACTCGCAAATTCACGAGTTCCGATTCCCCGATAAATCTAGGAAAGGGGGGAATTGCGCGAGAGAACTGTGGAAGTAGATTTCCCGAAAGGGAAATAGAAGAATCTTGGAGTTCTTCGGGCAAGAAGAAGAAGATCCTGTGAGCGGACGTGCCCGTGGTTGGCGCGCCTGCATCAGGTGGGACATAAGACCACGGTTATTTACAGAGAATCGGGTAGGTAAATAGAAGACCTGTGATTCGGGGATTGGCATTTTGCTGCTACAAGTTCCGGGGATTCTCATTATTGAGAATTCAATCAAAAAAAATTTGAATTATGGTAGTGGGTATGTTACAATTCCTCTGTTCAAAATATGAATGGATGTGTGCACTTCTTGTACCAAAAATATGTTACTCAACTTGGAATCCTTCAACATGGTTCTAAACCATCTCTAATATGGTTATCTTCTTCCTTTAAATGACTCCATTTTGCTAAGGTGTCCTAGCTACTGAGAACTTCCTTTTTATTCCATGCTCTTCACAAAATTCCATGAATTCTTTTAATATGAATTCACTTCCATTTTATGATATTAAGCACTTAATTCTCGAATCCATTTCATTTTCAACCATCTCCTTGAATACTTTGAAATTTCCGAATGCCTTTGATTTGCTTTTGAGAAAAGACATTGCAGTCATTCTTGTATAGTCATCAATAAGTAGTATGCAGTATCGTTTTCCATTTAGTCCTTTTGTTCTCATTGGTCCACATAGATCAATGTGAACAATTTCCAATGGATTTGTTGTAGAGTATTCCTTTGATTTGAATTTTGTTCTTGTTTGTTTTCCATGTAGACAATGCTTGCATATAATGCTGGTTGGTTTTGAAATTTTAGGCATTTCTCTTACTGCTTCCTTTCTACTAATCTTGACCAGATTTTCAAAGTTCATGTGTCCCATTCTTCTGTGCCAAAGCCAACTTTCATTTTCTCTTCCCAAGCAACATCTTTCTTTTCCAATCTCATTTAGGATGTATATGTTGTTTGGATTTCTTACTGCTATAGTCACCAATTTGCCTAATTCTTCTTTCCTTATCTCACACTTCTCAGAGTTAAATATAAGTCTATGTCCTTGATCACAAATTTGACTCACACTTAACAAATTATGCTTCATGTTTTCAACAAGTAGGACATTCTCTGCCTTGGAATCCTTACTTACAATCTTGACTGTGTATTTCCCTAAAATTTTAGTTGAGTTGTCATTACCATATGAAATTGATCCATCGCTTTCTTTCTTTAGAGTTATAAATCTATTCTTGTCACCTATCGTATGTTTTGAACAACCACTGTCAATGCACCAATCACTTCTTTTTCTTTGTGCCTATAGTGCAAGGGAACATTATTCAACATTTAGTTTATCCTACTTCCTGATCCAAATTCTTGATGGTCCCTTTTGATGATTTTTGAATTCTTTCTTTGGTTCCTTTGGAGGAAATGTCAATCTGCAATATTTGGCAATGTGTCCAAAATTTTTGCATTTATAACATTCTACTTCATCGTTTAATGAGCCAAAAGTGTTATAGTTTCTGTTGTATGCTTTATGAGGCTTTCTAATATGATTAATTATAGGGTGACATTCATAGTTTCTTCTATTATTAGCATAAGATTTGCATTTTATAGCTTTGTGCCCAAAATTATTACAAGAATAACATGAACCAAGAAAGATACTTTGATACCCGGGAGATCTTTTGAATGGTGATGTTCCTTTGTATCTTTCTTCTTGATTTCTTTCCATGGGTGGCTGATGATTTTGAAACCTGGGTCTTCTAGATGGTGTTGTCCCTCTGTAATCTCCTTCCTGATCATTCTCATGTGAAGGCTTGCATTCTTCCATCTTGGTGAATCCTCTGGTGACTTCTATATACGTTCATTGTTATACTTCTTCTTCTGTAGTCATAGATATCGAACCCTTCTTTGTATGTGTTTGGTTGTACCCTAGTCTAGACGTGTCATGACACAAACTTTGAGCACTAATGATTTCATCCATTATTCTGGAGTTGTTCTACTGCATATCTCTTTTTTGAATTTCCTTCCTTAGAGAAACTATTTATGTTTCTAAGTTTTCCTTCTCTTTTTCCTTTTATTCTAAATGTATCCTAAGTATTTATTTAATCCTTCAAGATTCTTCAACTTCGACTTTTAGATTAACAATCATCTGTTGATCTTCTTTAGAGTTAGGACTTTGAGAAATTTCTTTCAGCTTGAGTAATTCTCCCTTGAGTGATTTTTTTTCTTCCTTTCTTTCTTTAGTTCACTTAGGGCGCTAATTAGTTCTTATTCAAGATATACCTCACCTTCTTCTTCATAATCCTCTTCATCGTTTTCATAATCCATAAAGAACACATTTTCTAAATCATTGTCGATATCATATTCCTCATTTGATGAGGAACTGTCCTCCTTTGAGTAGAGACTTTTCTTGAAGAAATTACTTTTGTTTCTTCTCTTGTATCCCTTTTGATATATATTTTCTTTCTTGGGAACTTCTTCTTCATGATTCTCTTTGTTCTTAACATATGGACATTTATTAGCAAAATTAACAATTTTACGATAGTCAAAATATTTAAAAGGAATCTTACATTTGTGCTTTTCAGTTAATTTCTTTAACTTCCTTACGAAGTTGGCCATCTCTTCATATTCATGTGAATCATCGTTGCAGCTACATTTTTACTTTAGCTTTGGTTTTGACTCATGTTTGTTCTTCTTTGTCTTATTGGATGCCTTGAACGTTTCTTCCTTCTTGGATGGATTATCCTATTATGTTATCATCTCATAAGCTGTGAATATTCCATGTAGCTCGTATGTGATTATTGTACCAAGATCTGTTCTTTCTTCTAGGGATGAAATATTCATATCTAATCTCATTAGAAGAGACCTTAATATCTTCTGGACAATAACTGGTTATTTAATTTCTTCTCCCAATACTTTAATGGCATTTACTATCTCATCAACTCCTTGGAAGTAAGCTACAATATATTCATCTTCCTTCATCTTCAATTGGTCAAAATTGCCTCTGTAGATTTGAAGCTTGGCCCCTTTTACTTTAGCATCTCCTTTGTAGATATTTTGAAGTTTGTCCCAAATATACTTTGCAGAATCATAGTGCATAACCTTAACATATATTGAGTCTTTTAGGCCATTCAAAATTGCATTTGTAGCCCTTGAATTGTTTTCATTGAGTTTCTTTCCATCTCTATCACTTGGAGGAGTGGTAGGTGTTGTGTATCTATCTATTACTGCTTGCCAAACATCAAATCTATATGCTTGTATATATTTTTTTATTCTTCTTCTCTAGAAGGAATAGTTTTGTCCATCAAACTGTGGTACTCCAATATTAGCGTACTCCATGGTCTTTCTTCCAGTGGTTAGATTGTTTTCTTGAAGGACTTTCTCTGATACCAATTGTTGGAATAATGAGAGGGGGGNATGCAATATTTTACCACTTTTTAATTAGATCATGTAATCATTAACTTTATCAATAGCATATCATCAATATATCATGATTAGTATCAATCAACATAGCATAAAAAATAACCACAGATATACAATACACCAGAATTTACGTGGAAACCCAAATGGGAGAAAACCACAAAATGATTTCTTATATATCAAATATTACATTCATAGGAAGCACCGACTTCCAAATTCTCCAAAACCAACTAGAAGGAGGCATCAACCCCTTGATTTAGCACCAACCTGAAGGAATCTCCAACTCCCCGAGTTCTACATAACCAACCAGAAGGAGGCCATGACCCCCTGATTTACAAGCACCAACCTGAAGGAAGCTCCATCTCCTCAAGTTCTCTGACACTAATCGGAAGGAGGCTACAATCCCCTTTCCTTTCCCTGCCCTACCGCCATAAAATATAAGTGTAGACTCAACCTATCACTACCATTGAACAACCTATAACTTCCAATTTCATTGATAATCAACCAACCTGTCATTGTCACTGTCACTGATATTCCATCATCAACCAATTCTAACCATATCCACTCACATTGATACCAAAACCATCACCATACCATGTACATCAACCATGTACCAAAATCTATACCATACCATATGCCAAGTATCCAAGATGTGCCAATGTCTCAACAACCAAGATCATATACCAAGTATATGCCGATATGACAAATATGTGCCTCTAACAATGAACCATAACATCCATGAACTAAGTACCAAGGATATGTCTCAAGCATATATCAATATCACCAAAACATGGACCTCAACCATATGCAATAATATACCAAAGAGGGCCTCCAAGACATGCCTTAAGCATGTTCCATACCATCCATGATACAAGCCTCAACCAAGAACATAAAAGAAATACCTTTACTCATGAGGAAACAATTGATACATACCATCTCAGTTCCTGTAGAAAACATATTGTAACATCATACCTTATTGCAACCTAATCCAAGTATCCTTCTTCAAATCTGGTTTGGCCTCGCTGGACATATGCCATATATCATGTGGGACCTTGCATGATATATGCTAAGCAACCCGTGGGGGTGCATCGCCGAACACTAGTAGCATGGCCCATGGGGGTTAGCTAAACTAGGGTTTCCTTAAACCCTTCCCTCTTCGCAACTCCAATAATTGCACACTCCTTTCTTCCTCAAATCCACTTCCTTAGTTATGCTACAAAAATATTTACCAAACGATCACTTGAAATATAGATAAGCATTGAACTTGTGTGTGTATGTAAAGATGAGAGGCTTCTTGAAGTGTATTTATACTTTTCCAAGTGACTTATTTCCTTAACTTAAGTGATGACCTGTACTTTCTTGTTATAACCAATTTACCCTTTCATTAATGACTTGTAACTGTTTAGGGGCTTCTTAACCAATCTTTGGGGCTTCAAACTTCATGACCTCATAACTCCTCAACCGTGAGGAACCACATGGCGTACCACCTACCATTGGAAATGACATAACGAGGACTATCCATCTATGAGGTTTTTGTATACACTTGTAATATTCTTCAACCTCATTTTCCTTAGTCAACTTTGGGCCTCATGACCACACATATAGGTTTATTGTAGACTTCTTCAAAGCATCTTCTCGTGAGGGCCATGCTTAAATCTATGCCATAAGGGGACCACTTTGGAGACTTCTTCAATTATGCCCAATACTTCTAGAGTCTTATAGAATTCCTCTAAATTTGACATCGACGACAATCAATTTTCCAACATAGGTAGAGCTATTTTAGAAAACACAAAAATCCCCCCTCCCCACCCCCCCACCAAACAAAAAGAAAAAAATCCACATGAAATAGTGTTTCCTTATAAATTCATGTTTCCTCCATGTATGTACCCTACCACATGAGTTTCTCTAAAAAAAGAGCACAATCTGTGCCACAAAGGCACAAATAATCACACACTCCAATCATTTCCTATGTAGGCCCGCTACTAGGTAGACCTAATATTCACACACACTTTGACCCTTATATGCCCCCACTATGGTCATTACATGCATTACAAATGTTTATATAATATATCACGTTTTGTATGATTCAGCACCCTCATGAATAGTGAGGAAGGAATCATCCACAAAGTGACCATTAATTAGATGTCCAACAATTAGGTCACAAGAAGTGAGATAGTCTTAGTTTTCTCTAGGTTGGTTTTCCAACAAATAAGTAGCCAAGAACATTTATCATCATCACATTTAGGATTGGTGCTAAAGGATACCCTTTCCCAATGGCACAAAAAAACATTGAGACTTTAAATTTAATTTTGTTAATAGATAAGAAAGTTCTCGCATTTGCAAAAAATGATTTTCTCACTCTTGGGAAGAAAGAGTCAAAGGCCAAACCTTGTAACATTGGTATAAATAAACAATCGTTTGACTTGATTACAATCTTTATCTTGAGATCTAGATTGTAGAAAGAGAGTGTCTTAGCCTATTAAACTGATCCATTCCTTACCTTCCTAGATAGCTATTATGTCACCTAAAATGTTCCTTTCTCTTTTGATGGATGCTCCTGTTAAACATAGGCAGGTAGGGAATTTTTCTAGGATGAGAATTTATTACAATGAAGTGAGTACATTTCACAAGATCATAAAATCTATCCTTCAACCAAGAGACCACGATTGGGTAGTATCTATTTTTCCAAAGTCACACAAGCCTTATAGTTGTCTTCAACCACAATAAATGACCTACTTAAGAAGGAGAGCCATCTTGCAAGGGGAAAACATGTCTATGGGGTGATTTAAACCTTGGTAGGGGGGATATAAACATCCCCACTTTACCAACCAACCAAGTCCGCATTGACAATATGTACATGTATTTGAGATATGTTATGGATTAATATTTTTCAAAATAAGGTACTTAATCCACAACATTAAGGCCTTAGCTAGAATTTTATAGAGTATATTCAACAACTTTCTTGGTTTTTGACTAGTTATGCATTTAGGATATCCATCCTTTGGGATATTTTGATATTCCCTTTGTTGATAAGCTTGCTAAGGGACATTTTCCAAATGGATTCTTTGCAAACCAACAACAAATTTGGGCCACAAAATCTCAAGTGGTATTGTATATTTCACAAGGGAATTTGCCAAGGTTGATGACTTCTCGTTGGCCATTTTTGAAAGTGTTGCATATAGCTGCTCTAAAGTCAACTTTTCTTTCACATAAACCTTTACTAATACAACCACCTATCAGGAACAATGTCTATGTAAGATTCAATGGCCACCCTATGCTCCTTCATTATTTTGACATTGAATATGTGACATTTGTTTGTTGTACTATGATGTATGTATGGTTATTATTGGTTATTGCATGCATATTTTATCATCATGAACCATAATTCGAAAATAACGTAAGGTGATGTATTGAGATTGATTACGTTGTGAACATGATTTGATCATATATAGTGGGGTCCATGTCAATCACATGGATTCCTAGTTCATGGAAAATGTTGGGCATGTATTACATTTAGATGAATTTTCTCTATGAATGAATACATTGCCATATTGCTTTATTATTATGATATTTATTACCCTAGATTTCCACGTAGATTCACAAGGGGAGGTTGATGCAAGAGTATTAAACATCTCCTATAAGAACACTAGAGGAGACACAAATTCTTGAGGTAAGTTTGTTGCAAAGTGTAGAAGTAATGCATTAATGAGAGAGAAAGGTTGCACAACAAGGAGGGTAAGGATATGTGTAGTAGAGGTATATACATATAAAAGAAAAAAAATCATGGACATAGGTACATGGAGGCATGCATGAGTTAGCAAGTGCAAACATGGAAAATCAAGGTACACATGTAAAGGTGAATGTAGGAAAAAGTAATGTGGATGGATGTGGAGAGAAGAAGGAAAGTGCAATAAGAATTAGGCATAAGTGTGCATAGGATAGAAACTTACAAACAAATGGACATGCACGTAAGAAACATCAGACGCGCATGACAAATGGGTGCACATGAGAGAATGAAAAAGGGAATCAAGGGTAGTTGAATGGTTCCCAACATGACTGTTAGGGTTCAAATCAAGAAGGAAAAGCTTTGGAGCATTTACATTTTTAAGGAAGACCGTGAGATGTAATGAAAACAAAGAGTCCAACCACCCAAGGATAAATAGTATTATTTATGGTTTCATGAGGATCATGTGACTAGATAAGATGGCATATTGAAATTTTATTATAGAGAACAATCAAGAGCCATTAGAAACCATAAGCCACATGGTGGCTTAATAAGTCTACAGTTCTAGAGAGCCATCCATGTGTCATAGGAGAGCATTGAGGCACAAACTTTTAGTTTGTATAAGTACATTGTTCTCAATATTTAGAAGGAATGAATTTCACATATGCCTATGTATATGATCCTATGTAATGTCTTGATATTTAGGAATATTTTCCATACAATTTGGAATAATTGTTCTCATTAGAAGATTAGAGACCAAGTTGTGCATTTCCCACCACATTATTTTTAAAATTTTGGGCCCATGGCACCTATTTTTGCATCCATATAAAAGAAAGAAAAGAAACCATACCATAGACTTGTTAAGATACCCTAGGTATATTAATGGCTCCTAACCATTCTCTAGAATATCATCTCGATACAATGTCATGTTTTTGAGTCACCCCTATGCTTGTTCAAACCATGCTATTTATCCTTAGGGTACTTGATTCTTTGGCTCCATTATGGCTCTTAGTAATCCCCACTAGTGTAACCATTTCAAAGTGCTTCACCTTATTTATTTGAACCCTAATTGATGCAGGATAATCTTCTCAAATTCAACTCTTAACATCTAGAAGGTTGAACAAAATTTTACCAAAGGGAGTGACTTGTTTTAATTTAGGATTTAAAGATAATTTAGGGGATTAGTTTTCCAAAACCATAATGTAATGATTCACTATTTTTTAGCAATGAAGATCATTTTGATAGTTAGTCGATTCGATCCATAGGAGGTTAGTTGACAGAGTCAAGTAGTTAGTATTCTAAAATTAATTAAATTAGTTGTAGAAACTATGGAGATTTTGTAATTTGGAAGTTTCATCTTCCACATAAATATGTAAGCATGTGAGCATAGTAGCAAAGAGTGGCCATGGATAGAGAATTGCCCAAACTATGAAATCAGGCTAGGAGAAAGATAAATAGGTATTGCATATTTTTTATAGAATTCATGTAAGGAGTTTTTTGATGGAAATGTTATATTTATGCATCCGAGATATGTGTGAAGGTCTCATTGAATTTGGGTTGCATGAAGATTACACCTTGGTATAAAGTAAAGAGGTAGTTAGACGATTCGATCTCTACTTGAAGAACAAGATCAAGAGAGATGAATTTCCTATGAAATTTGTAAGGGAATGGGACGATTTGAATGTGTCTCATTTTGTAAGACTGAATGAAAACTAAATGCATTTGAATACAGGTCTATAATTAGTCCAGAGGAGAAAATTCATCAAGAGGTAGTGACTTCAGAAGAAGAATATATGATCTTCGATCATCAGAGATAAACGATCGATAACGATTGGTAACTAGACCAATCTTAATCCCTTGAAAAGACTATAGTGTATTTCCTTAGTGGCTTTATATTCCCTATGTTCGGTAGACAATTAAACCAGACCAAACCCACAATTAGTTGAATATGTTTGAAGGAGGATTTTCGGTTTCTAGTGGCCGGTTAAGCTAGACCAGAATAAACATTTAAAGGCACAGTAATATAGTTTCTAGGGATCGATGTCCCGGTGACCGGTTAAGTGAGCCTAGTGGTGGTGACATATATTAATCCTTGGTGATCCAGTGAAGTGGTGGGCCAGTTCCCCGATGGCTATTTAATGACATTATTAATGATGGAATTGAATCTGGTTAAGTGAAGAAGGGAGACATGGGTTTAAAGTTGACCTAGGTGCCATCAATTTTGGTATCAGAGTGAGGTTCATGTGTGTCATGGAAGCTTATGATGAAGATGCATAAGTGAAAATAAAAAGGGATGAAGCATAAAATCAGTGTCAAACCACAAGTAGTTGGAAAAACCCGTGGAAGAAAGTTAAATAGGAACCAACAACATAAAGTGTGGGATCCTGGAAGGTTGCAGACAACAACAATGCAACAAAAAGATAATAAAGTAAATGGGAAACAACAAAATTGAGTTTGGGATCTAGGAGGAGAAGAATATACAACAACTTAGTAGTTGATTGAAGACCATGACCAGGAGGTCATGAAAATCTTGTACCTTGGGAGTCTGATGCAGGAGCATATTCTCAAAGTCAACTCTTGACCTCTAGAAGGTCGAACAAACTTTTACCAAAGGGAGTGGGTTCCCTTAATTTAGGATTTAGAGATAATTTAGGGGATTTTTTTCCCAAAACCATTATGTAATCACAATTTAGCAATGAAGATCAGTTTGATAGTTAGTCGATTAAATACATAGGAGGTTAGTTGACAGAGTCAAGTATTTAGAACTCTAAAATGAAGTAAATTAGTTGTAGAAATCACAGAGTTGTTGTAATTTGGAAGTTTCATCTTCCACATAAATATGTAAGTCTATAGGCATAGTAGCAGAGAGTGGCCAGGGCTAGAGAAGCGCCCAAACTGTGAAATTAGGCCAGGAGAAAGATAGAGAGGTATTGTTGAGTTTTTATATAATTCATGTACATAGGTTTTTAATAGAAATGTTGTATTTATGCATTGGAGGTGTGTGTGAATGTCTCATTGAATTCAGGTTGCATTAAGATTAAGCCTTGTTATAAAGTAAAGAGGTAGTTCAGACGAGTCGATCTCTACTTGAAGAATGAGATCAAGAGAGATGAAGTTCCTATGAACTTTGTAAGGGAATGAGACAAGTTGAATGTGTGTCATTTTGTAAGACTGAATGAAAACTAAATGCGCTTGAATATTGGTCTATAATCAGTCCATATGAGAACATTCATCAAGAGCTATTTATTTAAGAAGAAGAATGTTTGATCGTTGATCATCAAAGATCAATGAACGATAACGATTGGTAACCAGACCTTCCTTAATCCCTCGAAAAGACCAGATTTTTTTTCATCGATGGATTTATATTTCCGGTGTTCGGTGGCTGGTTAAACTGGACCAGACCCATGATCAACTGAAGATATTTGAAGGAGGATTTTTGGTGTCGAGTGGCTGATTAAACTCGACCAAAGTAAAGTGACCTCAGTGGTGGTGACAGATATTAATAGTCGATGATCTAGTTAAGCAGTGGGTCGGTTCCCCAGTGGATGGTTAATGACATTATTAACGATGTAATTGGATCTGATTAAGTGAAGAAAGGAAAGAGGGGATTAAAGATGACCTGGGTGCCATTACTAATGGTCATGCCGAGAACACTTTGACTACACTTTGTGCCCCCATTAGTAAGGCTCATGCACACCCATTTGTCATATGTGCTTAGTGCCTATTTCATGCATGTCCATCTACCTCCAAGATTCTATCCTTATATGCACCTTTACATCCATGTCTTGATTCTCTATGCTTGCACTTGCAAACTCATGAGTGCCTAGGTTTGTGCCCATACCTACACATCTCCACTAATGCAAGTTCGTGTCTCTAGTGCATATATCCTTACTCTCTACTTTGGATTGTTTGTTTGTCTATTTTACATAACTTCTATACTTCATTAGAGGAAATTTGGGACTAAAATGGTCCAAATAAGAAAAACCATGCTTGTTGAATTCATAATTCAATAACTTATAGAATTTTAAAAAATCAGTGATCGATATTCATTGAGGTAGCCTTTTAAAAACAAAAGATGATTACGTGTCATTTTTTTTTTTAACCATATATACACCTCACTTTGATTAAGAACTTGTTGAGATTGTGTATACTAAATATAATGGAATATTTTATATTATTAGTGCTTCCATTATTTATTGTATGATATCTATTATCATTTATTTATTGTACTTTCTTTATTATTATATATTAATAATAATTTGTATTTCCATTAATAATATATTAATGTTGTTATTACTATTACTATTAGTATTATTATTATTATTAAAGTTAGTAGTTATAATATCCTAGCCCAATATGTATCCTAAATGAGGAAAACAAGAGAATATTTTAGTATTTTTGCCATAATTGTTTTTTCTCAAACTTAAATTTGTGTGTTCTTTATACCAGTAGAAAGGTCTAGAAAATATCTACAACTTTGTTGTTATACATTTTTTCAGCTTTCATATGGATTTTGCAACAAATGCTTTTTTTTTATTGTCGGGAATTTTTTGACATTTGCCTATGACTTTTGAACCCAACCTTCGTTTTTGGCATGCTAAAGTCTATAGAGGTGTACATACCCTACCCCCTATGGATTTGAACCTATGACCTCCTAGGAGGAAACACAATTTCTTAACCATTAAACCCACTCAAACTGTTATATCATTATTATATTATCAACATAATTATATATTTTATATCATAATTTCATTACTATTATTATTATTATATTATTTATATAAACATACATTATTTGTTGTATGATATCTATTATTATTATTTTGTCTACACAAGAATATAGACTTATCATTATTATATTTAACTCTCACCTCATAATTCTATATTAACCTAACTTACATGGAAATGTGAAGTGGCATATATGGTCTATTATTATATAATTTTCTTAGGAGGCCCATTTTTTTTGACCAAATTTCCTCTAATATGTAGCTACCTTTCCTTGGGAATCTACACCTCCTCCTAGTGTGCTCATGGGAAACACATGACGCTCCTTCATCATTGTGATTACTAGGCTTGTTGTAATGAGTTTTGAAGCATTAAGGTTTAATGTCTTGTGCCCATGGATATATGTTAATATGATAGAGTAGAGCAATATTTATTTACTCATTTACGGGGTAGTGACGAAGGCATGACATTGACCTTTATAGGATGATCTCCACTTTGAAAGTTTGAGTTGGCTATATAGCTTACTTACATACTCAAATGTATTTATTATTCAAGCAATGGATTATTGGAGCATGGCACTCCTATACAACCAATTTGAACACATGAAATAGTGAAATTCCAATTTGAACACATGAAATAGTGAAATGGTCTAGGAACAAGTTTATGGTGTTTGTATCATTGAAAGATAGGTGCACTTAATTGGTAGTAGTTATAACCACATTTTCACTTGCTATGATGGTTTTATATAAGATTAAAAATGACCAATTGATTATATGTACTAACTATAAATGGACAGATTTACATGACACAATTGGTACCACCAACATTTATGTTATTTACCTCGAATTTTTAAATGATCGAAAAGTTTAAATACCATAATTGAATGAAGACATAAATAATTTATAATGGTATTTTACCCTTTTAATAAGAACCATAAGGGTAATATAAATGTAGTAATTTTCTTAATTTGCAAATTACAAATATAAACAACCATCTTTTAAAGATACACGTGTTATTAAAAGGTTTTATGCAAATTATTTTGATGTGAGTGTATCACCATTTTATAATGTAATAGTATTATTTTATTGAAATACAATATAGAAATGTCACCATTGGAGCATGAAGTGGAAACCATGTGGGTATGATGGAGGATTGAAAACACATTATGGGATGAAGGTGGGGCACTTATAGTTTGTCTTCGAGATTGGCATTTTTATTCATAGGTAATGTAATCAATCATAATGACAAGGCAATCCAACACTTAATGACTTTCTTCCACTAACACATCTAGTGGATCATGGTTCACGTCATATCATTATCATAGTTGGAGCTAGGTTTATTCTAAGTTGAAGAAGATAATGCGGTTGGAAGAAGATTTATTCTAAGTTGAAGAAGATAATGCGGTTGGAGGAAGATTTATTCTAAGTTGAAGAAGATAATGCAATTCAAGGTAGATTTATTCCAAGTTGAAGAAAATAATGTAGTTTGAGCTAAAGTTATTCTAAGTTGAAGAAGATAATGCAGTTGGAGGTAGATTTATTCTCAACTAAAGAAGATGCACCTTATGTTCTATAAATGAATCCATCACCAATTGTGGAGGAAAGGGGCACCAAGTTACTTGGGATTTGGATAACAAGTCAAGGGAGGAGTAATCCCCTCTTCTCCTAAAATCTCAATGGAAAACATCGAGTGAGAGGGGGTAGACATAGAAAGAAGGCCCATCCATGAACCAAATAAGCTTAGAAAAAACTAAAAGATGAGGCTTGATTGACAAAGGGGGAATCCTATACTCTTGTAGAAATATGACCACTAACAACACGCAAGAACAAATATCGTGTTATGTATATAGAATAGATTTAATCTCACAACCCAACTTGTGAGGCTTGCCATCCGCCCCTCGTTAGAGAAAAGGTGGATTGCAAAGGAAATGGGAAGATGAATGACACAAATGGAAAATACCAACTCTGGTGACCCATCTATATTATTTCCTTCATACCCAAAGAAAACGCAAGGTTGTCACGCTATATTTAGGGTTGTTGTGGACACATGATGGTGAAATATATAATCCTTGATATGATTAGAGAAAACACATACAACATGGAAGAGAGTAGTGAACCATGTCTTTATTCTAGCCTATGTTCTTCAACATAAATTGACATAAAATAGATATTGGGAGCTAAAGCTAGAGATGGTGTTTAGCCTCAAAATCTTTATGCAATAGGGATCAAATTAGGTCCATGAAGAGGTCGACAACTCACAAAAGGGAAGAGAGGTAGAAATGTTGTACCTATTATGTTTGATTAAGGCTATTTTCATAGATTCAAGAGTAATGACTTTAGCCAAGGCTGAAGTGCATCAACAAGTGGCCAAAGGGAAGTGGGTCATCCAAGGAACAACAATGGCATGCCAACTCCATGGACCATCAACAATGAGTAACATCTCCCATGGATGATTACTTCTCTTTTGAATTCTCTATCTTAGTTATGAGCATATGGGATAACATAGAAACAAGTTGTAGTTCTCTTGAGTCCATGTTTATGGTTAAGTTGGAAGTTAAGAGGCCATAAGTAATTTTTTTCTGAATGACTCATGATAATGTGCATTGTTTCTTTTGTTTGAAGAATTATTTCGATATCATTTTATTTTGGAAAAATAAAATAAAATAGACATTGCAAATTGTTGTATATAACATTATATATTAAATCTTTACAAATGAAAATAAAGCATAATGGAATGAATACCACATAAAGCAAGGAAACTTTACAATTTAAAAAAACTATGGACAAATTTACACATTCTTAAATGTTTATTATTATTTAACTTTAAATCATAATAATAAATTTTCTTATAAATATGTTCATATCATCATCGATTATTTGGACTTTACTTTATCACATGTTTGCATTAAATAAGAAAATGCAAAAGTCATTGTAATTGTAATAATTGCAAAGAATGGAGTTGTTGAAGATGATCATGGATCAAAAGTTGGCATCTGATGAGTAAATCCTGAAGCTGCCTCATAAAGAAACCTTGGAAGGAAGTGCCTATAAGGATCTTCTTCTCTCTTTTGTAATAAATATTCCATCGCTGCTTCCACTTCTCCTTTAACTTGTAAATAAAGATGAAGAGCGTTGGCCTTGTCTTGGAGCTCATCTTTCCTGCCTTCAAATCAAATCATAAACAAAATTAATTTCCAATTTTGGATTTATCAATTAAAAACTATAAAACATATTCAATTTTGGAATTGAACATGTTACTTCATTTGATTTTCATAAAAACATTTAGGAATGTATACTATGACATGAGCGACTTTCAAATTATTCTATCATTTTTTACTCTTTCATTAAGGAAATGACTTCTGTTTTTTCAAACAATATATGCTTAAAAATCCATACTTTAGAAGTTTCAGGAAAGGAGTATATATATTAAAAATTAAAAAAAAAAACTAAAAACTAAAATCAATTAGTGTATTTGAGAGATTAAAACTTGTGTGTGATAATTATAAATTATATAATATTATATAATTTATAGATTGTCCAGCCTATATCCATATTAGATCTCATTTTCAAAATATTGATCACACTACCAATCTTCCTAACCTCTTAACTCAACAAAAGTTTGGTGATCTTGGAAATCTTCTCTTAATGCTTTTTGAGCACAGAAACAAAATTCTAAAGAATCACAAGTAATCACTTATCCTCTTAAGGTTTGATAGACCAATTAGGTCTTAGTGGACATTAATCATCATCATCATCATCATCATCATCATCATAGAAATAATAACTATCATGAAAGAGTGTTCAATAATTGTATGTGCAATAGTTTAAATGATATGTCATATCATTTTTTGTTTTAATTTTAGGGAAATACATCTTATAATTTTTTTAGGTTAGGTTGATGTGTTATGAGGCTATATTTATGTGTTAAAGTTAAAGAGAACATGCACTGGGCCTCATTCAAACCCACTCAAGGGGTGGGGAGGGGGGAATTTTGAACTCAAGTCTCTGTGTTAATACAAGCCTGATTGCCTCACTACTTGTCGCTAGACCACACTTCCATAAAAAATAATATATAATATAATAGTATTGTTATTATTATTATTAGTGCAATATTTACATTATTGATATATTATTAGTATTGGAGTTTTTCAACAATTCAATGATACTTAATTTTTCTTAAATTACAATATTTATTTTACATTGTTAATATTTATCTTAGTTAAATTACACATAGTCGGATGAACCACAAATGAATTTAGAGCTATGAGCATAACAAATAGGGTTTCATCTTAGCAACACCACCACTACACAATGGTTCCTTCACCAGTGATTAGAATCGCCCTTTGGCGTCGTTGACACCCTCCATGCTTCTCGCCCCCCAACTGGCCCTCCTATCTTGACTCGTCTACCCTCTGCTCCTTTGTCAACTACTGCAATCTCTTTGATGGATTCCCTCTTGAAGGATCTCAATATTGACTTTGTCACCATGAAATTCCCCTACTCACCCTTGCTTCTCTCCTCACCTTCGACTAGCAAGGGTAAACAATGGGCTCCCCTTGCAGTTGCCATGGATCATGGAATTCCTACCTTGAATCAACCTGACCTAAGCTCCTCACCCTCACCCTTGGCCAACTAGAGCTCTCCAAATATTCCCCATCCAACTCTTTGAACCCTTCAACATTGGTATCCACTCCTCCCAACTCTTCTCCTCCTTTCATAGTGGTCCTTAGACATTCTTTCAAAGATGTGGTCTTCAATAGAGGTCTAGCAGTGATCACCCCGTAGATACCTGGAGTTTGGATGGTAAATGAAGCACTAAACCCATCCATAATATCTATTGAACATGTAGTGGAGAAATTATTCAAATGGAATGGGCATTTTTGTGGGTTTAACAGCGTCTACACAAATATAATAGACCTGAAACAATGGATCACAACATCTTGGAAACTAGAAATAGATAATGAAGCATTATTTACTCATGCACAAAAGGATTATTCATAATGGAATTTGGCCTATCAAAAGAGAGAACAAATTCTCAACTCCCGCCCTTGTTTTTGGGGCAAAGAAGGACTATGCATGAAGTCATGGACTCCTACCTTCAAACCTCCATTGGATTCCCTCTCCATTGCCCGAGTAAGGGTAAGAATTCCTAACTTCCCTCTACACTTGTGGGGTTTTGATTTGTTGCAAGGGATAGGAAAAACATTAGAAATATTCCACTTCATGAGTGTTGACACAAAGTGAAATCATATCACTGTACATGCTTGCATTTGCGTTGAAACGGATTTCAAAAGGATTCCTGGAATAAATCAAGTTGGTAGCTAGAGACTACACATGAACCTAACCTATTAATTATGAGCAAGTTTCCTTTTGAAGTAGGAATTGCTTCGAAGCCAGGCACATTGCAACCCATTGTGTCAAGAAAGTCAGATGTTCCAAAAAAACTCAAAGAAAACCCACCAGGTGGGATGGGACAATAGAGAACCATCAGTTAATCACCCTAGTAGTTGTCCAGATAATTGCAAAAACAACATGGTCCTTCACTCCCAGGTAAGGTTACAATGAAAGAAGTTAAAAATCAAACCATGGATACCAAAGTAAAAAAGTAGGACCCTTCTATAGGCAAGGCACTAGCGCAAGACAACTACTCTTCCTCCTCTGTGGCCCAACAAGGATTCAGTGCCACCAGAGTTGCATTTGAATTCAATGAGTGTAGAAAATGTGTTACTATAAGGGTCACAAAGATGTAGGTCCCTCGTCTTAAACCCCCTCCCCAACACTTGACAAACACCACCCAAAAGGGTCAAGCCATCTAGGCTAACATGGTAAAGAAAGAGGAGGATGTTTGGAAATTTTAGAAATCTTGCAGTCCCTCCCAAATGAGGAAGTGAATAATGATGAGGAATTGGAACAATGAGAGCTACAAGAACTAGTTACAACATTCCAAGATCGGTGAGAGGAATGTATTGAAGTCTCTAGGAAGAAAAAATGTAAACCATCCTATTGAATGATGACCTACATGACAAGAAACTGACATCAAACTTGAATTTAGTTATGTATTGCACTTGTACCCTGTTATCCCCCATTTCTAGGGATAATTGAGATGATGTCTCGAGGCCCTTAGGTTGTAGATATGGAGTATTGAGAGATGGATTGACTAACAATGTCCACAGACTAGTAGGTAGAGCCCTATATCACACCACTCATCACCTCGAATGATGGATGCATCATTCACCACACTATCTTGTCTCACAGAGGACAACAATTCATGCTCCATGAGGTAACGAGTCCGATGTTGTGGTAAGTTTCATTTTAATAAACGAAGCATTTGAACTTGTTGTAAAGGATTCTTCCTTGATTTTGAAAATGTTTGCTTGGAAATTATTATCTTTGCCTTATTTCACCTTCGTGGTTGACATTGTTGTCTTAGTAAGTGGTCACCATTAGGGAGAGGATTGCTACTAGGGGGTCTCCTTGATGAGTCATCATACTTCTCCCGCACATATTTTCCACTTTCCATGTTTCTTTCCCTTTGTTTCCTTGTCTTTTGGGTTTTTTGGGTCACATTGATCCAAGAAGGGCTTGTACCTCATTTCATGGGAAGAAGGGGATGAAGGCCTAGAGGCTTGTTACTAGCTGGAAAAAGATAAAAGACAATTATAAACCTTCCAAATGCTCGCCCAGAGATCCTGAGAACAATGAAATGTTACTCACAAGAATTGAGGGAATCGTAAAATAAATAACTAGTTAAACATGGCAACCAAGGTAGACCGTGTGTGGGAAATGTTTTTCATGCTTAGGTGAAAGTCCCACACATCGTCTTCAACTTGGGGAAGCATAATGTGACCAAGGTAGAGTTAAAGTGGGCAATGTTTTTCATGCTTAGGTAGAAGTCCCATTTTAGGTTCAGCTTGGAAACACTCTTACAAATTAATGGAAAAAGGGTTTGGAAAAATCATGCATGGCGAACGAAGGGAAACACACCCTCTAGAATAGCACCCTCAAATGAGACAATATGAGCCCTTGTATGTCAAGAAACCCCATGCCAAAAAGTAATGCCCCCATCCACCTCATATTATTCACATGACTTAAAGAGGATCCTCCTAGGAAACACTCCTTGACTTGGGGAATGATTCACCCAATAGGTCACCATGAAAACCCTCCCATACCTAAATTTGGAAAGTTTCATAAGGTCTTTAACATTTGTTTATTTTGAGAGGGGGGATTTGATGCACATGTTCGGGTGGTTCTTTTATTATATATGGCTCACTTGACACGATGCTTGTGACCTGTGAGCCCTTGGAGGGCGAATTTTCTTGTCTTTACAGGGCCTTGATAGGTGGAAGTCATTTCGTGAAGGCACAAGGTCACTTGGACCTTCACTTGGGGTACAGAGCCCACACGATGGATGTTGCGCCCCTTCTCCTTGGACAGTTTAATAATGAACATTGCCTTTGGAGGCATGAAAAGACACCTAGAAGAAGCAGAGACTAGCCCTCCACCTACCCAATGTTTGGCCTTGGAGGCTCAAAACGTCACATTTGAGGGCTAGGGTTTGATGGTGTTGGTGGATTTGATGATGACTTGGCATGGTTTTGATGGAGGGATGCCCTTGCACATGAAGATTAGGCCTTTGGAGGCCCAACGAATCCCTCAAGCAACCCAACGACTTTTTCCTATTTCCAAAACATCACCCTTAGAGGGCATGACGTCATCATTTGGGGCTTCTTTTAATTGTTAAATTTAAATTTTGATTTGTAAAGGGGAAAATTAGGAGGTCAACCTCCGTAATTTGTGTTTTACCCTAAGATAAGTGGACAAAATATGTTTACAAGGAAGTATAAATTAAGGCCTTGTCACTTTCATTTGACATATCATAACACTTGAGAATTACATATGTTTTGACTGAAATTTTCTCCGTTGTTGGGAAAATCGCATATCTCTCTCTCCCCCTCTTGCTATTTGGGTGCTAGTACTTGTCTCTTGTGGAAGAAGTGGTGCATTGTCTCTCTTGGATGCTTTTCTTTTCTTTGTGATGGAAGATGCTTGGTAAACGAGGGTTTTGTCTTGCTATCTAGTGGATTTGGTAAGGAATTTTCTGCATATTTCTAGCATTTCTTATTGTTTCATGGTTGTTAATGTTCAAAACCTTTGGAGGAGTATAAAGGCATACACCCTCCACTAAGGTCCATTTATTTGTCTTGGAGAAGCTACTTAACAAGGTTGTTAGGAGGAGTAAAAGGGATTACACCCTCCTAGATTTACTTTGCTAGTTTGTTTTCCCTAGGGAGTAAAAAGGCTTACACCCCTAGGGAGGTAACACAACTAACTCTTACAACAAGAGACTCCATAACCCAATTGATAAAGGCACTAATTTAATTTGCATTGGAGAAATAAAATCGTTGCATTGGTAATCATGAATTTTGGATATATTGCATTTGTTTAAGTTGGAATCAATTTTACATGCTATAAGCTTGCTTGAGCCACTAGGGCGTCTAGCTTAGCCAAGTGATTCTTATTGTTGTTATAATTTAAAGCTACAACCATTAGGGCTGAAACAAATCTCTCTTTAATCATCTTTGTCAATTTTATTCTACCGCTAATTATTCTTCATGTCAAGGGATTTCATTTAAGTGTTTTTCTTGTGAATTTCAGTGGCTAGAACTTGCTACAATTTGTGTGATAACGTACCTAATTGTGTGCTTGGTGTGTTTGAATATACTAATGTAAACTAGGTTTTGAAAGAAACTCTGGCAAGAAAAGAAGAAGCACAACATATGAATCTCCCAACCTTGGCAATGTTGGGAGATTCTCTCAAATAGATGATTGGAAAATGCCAATGTATCCTTCTTAGTACAAGTGAAGCTATAAAATTTTGACTCAATACAATATAACTATTTCAGTTGTATGAATAATAATAATAATGATTTGCTTTTAAGGTCACGACCTAGCTAGACACCAAATTGATGTATAAGACCCCTTTGTTCGTGGGATAAGGAACCATGTCCATTCAACCATTTAACTACTTAGTTTATAAAAATGTACATACCCTATCTCCCTTCAATCTTGAACCCTACCCAACATACACATATAACCTTAACAATACATCAATAACACATTAATAATACTTTAGTTTATTAATAATGTTGAGTATTACATTAATCTAGGAGAACCTGTGAAGTCCGGGAGAAGATCAATTTACACATAAACTTCATGGGGACCTGTGTTGGTCATGATTTAGAGGATTGTTTCAGGAGGTGGTTCCCAAAGAATTCTTCTCTTACGACTCTACCAGTGCTTACTTGTTGGTATATATGGAAGGAGTGAAATTTGGTCATCTTCGAAGACAGAGTTCCATCGGTGCAAAAGGTGGTGCATCTTGTTCTTGTAGCTCATAGGGAACACAAAGTTAAACAGAGGATGACGGTTCGACAATTGGATATACATAGTTCAATTGCACGTGGCCCGATCGAGTGGTTTGACGGGGCGACGAAGGCCATAGGTCAGAATATCGGAGTGGGTGGTATAATCAAAACCTATGATTTTTGTAGTTACAAATGGATCATTAATGTTGGACCAGGAACAAACACCAGGGCAGAAACGCTGGGGGCATGGGCCCTCCTCACCCTGGCGTCCCGGCTATTCATTCAGACTTTACATGTGCATGGAGACTCAAAAATTATTATCGATTGGTTGAGTGATAAGGGTGATCTACATGTTGTTTCCTTGGAAGGCTGGAAGTTGAGAATTATGGGATTAATCAAATAGTTCCAACATATAACTTTTTCTCACGTCTATAGGGAGTGTAACCAAATGGCGGACAACCTTTCAAAACAAGCTCTTCACAAGGTTCCGGGCAAAATTTATTACTATCAGTGTATGGAGAACCAGGAGGGTCCTATTTTATCACTCGACCTGTACTAATGCTTGTCAAGATCTCGAGTACTGCCTGGCTAGTTTTTTATTAGTGTTTTTACCAGGTCTGTGATTTCACCTCAGTTTCCGGCTACGTATTTTATGTTGCTTCTTATCAGAATTCTCTGTAGGGATGTACATTTTTTTTGTATGATGTTATTTGGAGGGTGATCAATAGCCACCGCTGGTCTATATTATGATATGGGTGACTCAAAGGCGTTTTAAGAGCCAAGTGGTATTTTGAAAATTCAAAAGTCTCTTTTCTGAATCTGCAGTTTTTTGTTATCTTTAAAATCATATGTAAGCAAACAGTTTATATATAATATAAATATAACAGTGAAATTTTCTTGTGGAAAAAAAGAGTGATACATTAATCTTCAAATATTACTATATATTAAAAGCAATGCATAAATTTTTGGTTGATATAGGTTTCTCCTCACATATAGACTTTGCAATGGTTAAAAATGAAAAGAATAATTACATGCGATAGTTGTATTTTTGATTCTTTACATTTATAAACATTTACACAAATTTATATAACCCTTATATATAGGGTTATAAAATATGATTGTTATATATATATATGTAGACTTTGCAATGGTTAAAAATGAAAAGAATAATTACATGCGATAGTTGTATTTTTTATTCTTTACATTTATAAACATTTACACAAATTTATATAACCCTTATATAGGGTTATAAAATATGATTGTTATATATATATGTTCATTTATAATTGAATATATATATGGTTATAAATTAGGATTGTTATATATAGGTCAGGTTATAACTTGTGATTGACTACTATAAAATAAAATATAATGATGTTTGATATATATAGTTGGTTAATAATAACCTGCGATTATATATGGTTGGTTAATATATGATTCTTAAAAAAATAAGAATCACATATCTGATTATATATGGTTGTTTGAACTGAAAAAACTAATTTGAAGAAGTGAACGTAGAAACCCGTAGAGAAAATGATTTCATTTGCTTAATTTTTATATTTTCTATAAAATGAAATTAATGCTACTACTTTTTGTTAGCTTCCATATAATTTATTAACTAGGGATTTGTCTAGTGTTATTTCATCGAATTAAAGGCTGGTTAATCTCAAAATTATGAGTTAGGATTATTACATTTTGTTATAGATATAATTATAGATTAAATATGTAATTTTAAATATAAAATTATTTTATCTATGAAATGTGAGAGAATTAATTTTTTAAGTAGTTAAGATTAATGAATGTAAATGTACGTGTGGCTGTGGAGATGTCATCTACTTTGAAATTAAGATAATAAAACATTTGAAGATTTTAAAAGTTTTATAAATTTGCCAACACTAAGATCTAATTAGATAATCTTTGACAAAATTGCAATGTTAGATTGTTGAAATTGTTTTTAATGTAAAAACCCATTCATCACCTTGGAATACCCCTATTGCAACTACAATGTATAGTATTAACATTAGATATATGTAATTCCATTAATAAAAAATGATCATTGCTAGATTTTGGACCAAAAATCCTAGGTTCCCTTCATGTTATAAAAATAATTAAAAAAAAACTAAAAGTTATATAAAATAGTTAAACTTGAAATATTAAACCTAATGATCTAAAATGTAAAACTAAACGCTATATAGTTGAACAATAACACTTTGCAATTTATATTGCTTTGCAAAAACTTAGGGAAGGGTACACAATGGTGGGAAGTACAAAACTCGAGGAAAGTTAGTAGGTGTATAGTGTATATTTTGGGACTAGATAGAAGTTAGATCTTTGTAATAGGATGTCATTGAATATGAAATATAAATTTGATCTTCCTATAGCTAATGGACACAAAATACACATTTAAATATCTATATTAACTAATTGAGCATGAAATTTGTCACTCAAACTTTTAGGATAACTTACTAGACAAATTCATCTATCAAATCACAAGGTATGAAAATTGCAAATTAGACATTATGAATATGGCAAGAACATGGAGGACATGGATGAAATATAAATGTTACAACATTGGGCATCGTATAAACCATAGAAATCATAATTTTGTATTTATTTCAATGGATGTTTCGTATGTCTCTTCAAGGACACCATCATGAACTTGGGACATATAAAACATCCCTTGAGATGGGGAGATGTAGGGATGCATTCCCTGGCTAACACAACTAATATTCTACTCAATGCATCATTGTTGGGAAGTCCAAAGAAACATGAAAATGGAGATAGAAAACATTGAAGTGCCAACGATTGATAAAAAAGGGGAAATCTGATGAAGGATGTTGACATAGGTAAAATTACTTAAACAAACATATGTGATTATTCAATAAATGTTCTTAAAGGGGATGTTTTGACATTTATAGATGATATGATTTGTGAGCCAACACCTTAGAGCTTAACAAGTTAACATTTTTAATATAGAGACTGAAATGACCCATCAGCTACTGCTTACTTAGGCAAGGGGAGGGTATTTGAATGACATAATGTCCTCCAAGGTTAGATTCTTAAGCCAATGATCAGGATGAAAATGCACATAAGCCAAAAAATATACCCTAGATGGTTGGGAAACACACACTTTTCAAAAGAAGGATGTCATAACTCTAAACCCTTATCAAGCTTCAATGGGTAAGGATGCAAGGAGATGAATGTCTTTGTTGAAGGTTCTAGATGCAAATTGTATCATGGAATGTGGGGGGTCTTATAGACCATATCAAGAAGCCCATGGTCCATAAAATTCTCATTGGTAATAGATTTGGATTCCTTGTGTGCGCATGAAGTGAAAGTAACCAAGTTTACATTGAACGTAACCTTACACTATATCTATCTTAGTGCAATGTTATTTCATTCTAAGCACGAGGACACAATAGAGGAGGGGTGACCATCCTAGTTTCAGCAAAATAATCTTCTTGCGTGAATGATCATGGAATTGACCCCTCTAATTAGGTGATGTGATTGTCACTGGATCTTGATGGAAGGGTTCTCGTTCTTGTAATTTATATTCCCTCAATGATGAGGATGCGAGGGAAACTTTGTGGTATTGGCTATAGTTGAATACCTCCCAGAAGTCCACTAGTTAGTTTGTGGTGATTTTAACAATTTGGATTCCCAAGAAGATAAGATTGGGTTAAACCCTCTTTGCATGCAACAAAGGGAGGTAGGACTTGGAATGACCTCAAGGCTAGACTTGGCCTCTACAACCTCAACAAGTACTGTAAAGATGACTTCTATGAACTATAATTCACTTGGTCCAATCTCAAGGTGGGCTTAGAAGCTATAATGAATCTACTTGACATGGTTATCATGTCAGAACAAAATACTTCTTTTCCACTATGGAAGGGGGCGGTTAGTTCAATTGTTGGGGAAGCTTACCCTTTTCATCCACCAACCCATTGTATTTTCCATTTCCTAACCCATTGTATTTTCCATCTCCTAGGGAGTTCGCTGGATGTTCTTGCCAAAACCCTAACATATACTTTCCCACGGCTAGCACAAAGCTTGCATCCATGCCATAAAAATATTAGAAACTCACTACCTAGATCATGAGATGAAGATGGTTGGATCAAGTAGTGGAATGATGATATCAATTAAATGAAAGCATTTATACATGGGTTTGGATAGTAGCTTGTGGTTGTTCTGTGTTCATGTCATTGAGTTTCCAATGAAGAATTCAAGGAAATGTCTCAACATATGCAATTTATGTCATATGATGAAGTCGTGCAAACAAGGGTCACTAAACTCAAACTTCTTGAAGGTGGAGAAGATTCATTCAGCTTGGGATGCCCAAAGCCATGCTAGACTCCATTGTCTTAACACTAGGCACCGACCTACGAAGGAATTTTTTAAGGTCATTTCTCTACAAGAAGCTACTGAAAGGCTAATGGCCCTAATACCTTTGAAGGTAAGGTAAAAATACAAGAATACATCGAGCGAGAGTTCAGTAGCCTCTATCACACTATTTTTCAGTGGCAAGGGTTGAAGGATGAACATAAGGTGGTCATATAGACTTGCATTGACTTGTCCCTCGATAATTATCCTTTGGATGAGAAAGATTATGTGATAAAGGGTTGACTTTGCTAAAATTGACAGAAGCTCGAATGGTGATCACTGATCACAAGTCACCTAGATTAGACAGGGACACATGTTAGTTCTTCAAGGCAACATGGGAATTTTTTGGACCTAACCTTCTTAATGTGAACAAATAAGTCATTCACAAAAGATATATGAGTGTACTCATTCACAAAGGCTTAATTACATTCATTCCTAACCACTAGTTGGTGTACAATAACCCTCCAAAATGTCTCTTATAAGATTCTAGTTAAAGATTTGGCCTTGTAGATTCTCTATATTTTGTTGTTGATAATTAGGCCGAAGAAAATTGGTTTTATTAGATGTCGTTTTATTTTGGGCAATGTAGTAATTGTTTGGGAGGAAATGCAATGGGCCAAATCCCTAGGGTTGAAATCCATTTTCAATAAGCATTATTTTGAAAAGGCCCTATGATAGTGTGGAATGGGCTTCCACTCTTGCAATGCTTCAAGCTCTAGGGTTTGTCTAGTTTTATGTTTGGGCAAGTGGAGGATTTGTTTTCAAACACATTCTCATGTCTATCTATAAATCATGTTTAGTTGGAGGAGGTTGGTTTGTTCAAGTCAATCATAAAAGGTAACTTGTTGGCTTTGACACTTTATGGTATGCCAACAAAGGCATTGGGCTATTTGCTTGATAATTGGAATGCACTAAGGCTTCATCGAGTTATTCCCATCCTTGAACCTGATTCTAGTCAGATGGTTTATGTCCATTTGGTATATGAATCCTTTTTGACCTATTACCCCTTAGTCTTACTTCAGTTGCACCTCATTTTCTTCGTCAGATATGTCCAACATATGAGTAGATCTTATGCCCTTCTTGATGATGCCAGAGCCCATTATATCGTGATTAGATGCACCATCATAATGATTTGTATTATTGTATCATGATCAACCAAAATGAGACCATTGTATCTCATGTATTGTATTAGACCATGCTTAGATGATTTATGTAAAGTGTTTTTCCCATCTAGGTGGCTTCTCTAGACCCTTTTTGGTTAGTCATGGTCTATCCTCTTAGCCCCCATTTCAAGATAGTCCCTACCCTTATGGCTCATACTAACCATCTCTTGGAGGTAATTTATGGCCGAGGTGGGTGCATAGGGTCTTGGAGTGGATCTAGTAGGACACATGACTTAGAGAACCCCTAGTTTTTTTCACTTTACCCCTATGTAAAAGTGTTTCTCATATATTTTAAAGGTTGTTATGCCTAGAGAGAACACTTATATTATGCCTAAGAATGTATCTCCTTATGTATTTGTCACACTTTGGCCTAGGACTCATGACATGTATCTATCATTTGATGTCACTCTACATATTTCCATGTGGAGTCACAACTCTCAAGGTAGTTCACAATGCCCAAGGTAGTTTCACAACTTTGGCACTAGTCACAATGTCCTAGGCAATTTGGGAATATTATTCATGCGCCTAGGCTTCTCATTCCATGCCATCTAATAGATATTAGAGCGTTCGTGTTCACACATTTGGAGGCAAGTGTCACATAGTTTGATGGGATGTCCACCTTAGATGATGCATTACTTAGCCATTGGGGCTCCTATGTGGCACGTGTGGACCTTCTTGGACCTCCCTTGACTTGAGGATATGGTTGACATGATTTGAGGAGGATGTTATGCCTTGGCAATCTCCCATATAGCCGTTGGAGTTGATTTTTGGCGAGTCACCCCCCTTTTCAACTTCCCACATGCCACATGTGTGGGTCTTCCTCATCTTGAGCATAATCGTTGGCATATTTGGTTGATATTTTTTCATTGGTAAGGTATCTTGATAGGGTTACCATGAATTATGGAGGGATACTAGACTCCATTGACCTCTCATTGACTATTTTGGTGGGGTACCCCCCTCTCTTGGGGAAATATTGTACATGTGGCACATCTACTTTTTATTTTATGTATTATTTGACTTGGTCTCCTTAGTTGGAAGACAAGTCAAATATGAGATACCCTAGGATAGATCTAAGGATATGGAAAGTATTATTGCAATAATAGGGATGTTGAAGCCTCCTCGATAAAAGAGGCTCCCCCTCACACTTCTAGTTGTTGTTGGCTATTGAGAATGCAGATTTGTTGAATATGCTCTTCTATATTGGTTTCTATTTTGGTGCATAAAGATTGATTGTGAATGCTCAAGTCTTCTACAAGATAACAAGGTCAACCCATTGAAGGGTAAGGTTACCACCTGGAAGGAAGACGTTTTGGGGTAACTCCTCTCGTTCTTCCTTTGTTAGTTTGATCATTATTTGGTTCCTTTCTTTTTCTATCCATTTAGGAACCCTAGCAAGGGTATTGAGTACGTTTATAAAGCTATTGTTGATCTTGTTGATGAAGGTTCTCCCTTGAGGACCCTTTCTTGTAGGGCCTTGGTCTTCATTGTTTATCTTGATTAGATAATAAACTAATTTTCCCTTTAGGTTCTAGTCTCTTCATCCTAATCCTTAGATAAAATAGACCAAATTTGAAGAAGACAACAATATTCTTACAGGCTTGATTTCCCTAAACATTAATTTTGACATGCATGGCATGTATTAAGAAAATAAAGAAGTGATCAATCCTAATGATTATATGGAGATTAATATAGGATCCCTTGGTGTCCCAAAGCTTGCAAAGATAGGTAAAGGTACTATAGGCGAAGAAAGAGAGAAATAAAAAATCTAATCAAAGAATATAGAGATATTTTCGCCTGGTCATATGACGATTTAAAGGCTTAGAAGGGTGATATAATCAAACATACTATACCATTGAAAGAGGATGCCAAGACTTTCAAGCAAAAGATAAGATAGATAAATCCTAAATTGGTGCCTCTCATCTAGAAAGAGTTACAAAAGATTCTTGAAGACAAGATCATTTCCCCCATAAGACATTCATCTTGGGTATCCAACCTTGTGTTCGTACGAAAGAAAAATGGTGAGATTAGACTTTGTGTCGACTTTAGAAACCTAAATGTATTATAAAATAAAGATAATTATCCATTACCAAACATGGAACATTAACTAGAAAGTATTACAATATCGACAATGATGTCCATGTTGGATGGATTCTCAGGTTATAATCAAGTGTGGGTAAATAAGGATGATCAACATAAGACTGTATTTACCACGTCTTGGCACATTTGAATATATAAGAATACCTTTTGGCTTACTCAACATAGGTGCCACTTTTCAAAGAGACATGCATTATGCAATTAGGGAACTTATGGGAAAGATATTGAAATACATCAAGATGATCTCACTGTGTTTTCAAAGGAAAGAAAGTCCCACACTGGTCATGTTAAGAAAGTGTTCAAGAAATGTTGCAAGTATGGAATATCATTGAATCCAAAGAAATCCATGTTTGGGGTTCATGAAGGAAAGCTCCTTGGACACACAGTCTCAAAGGATGGGGTAAAGGTGGGACCTAAAAGGATTGAAGGTATCAAAGCAATTCCTTCACCTTGAAACAAGAAAGTGCTTCAATCGTTCTTCAAAAAAATCAACTTCATTCGATGATTCATTCCTAACTTTGTTGAAATAACGACTCTTGTATCCAAGTTGCTTAAGAAAGGTGTGGATTTCAAATGGGATGAATAAGGAAAATTAGCCAACTTTAAGACAATTAAGGGAGCAATCTTGAAATCCCCAGTGCTTTTAAGTCCAGACTATTCAAAGGATTTCCAAATATTCTCCTCCCCTTTCAAATACATTATAGCGGTGGGTGGCTTACTTCATAAAAATGATCAAGGTGAAGAGCAACCTATAGCATTCGTGAGAAAATCCCTCAAAGATGTAGAACTAAAATATGCCATCATGGAAAAGTGAGCTTATGTGTTGGTTAAGACATTAAAGCATTTCGGGGTGTATGTTTGATATTCTAAGGTAGTGGCATGTGTCCTCCATTCAAAAATAAAAGATATATTAGCTTAGCAATATTTCTTAGGAGTTAGAGGAAAATTAGTGGCCAATATTCAAGAATATGACTTAGAGATTAGGACTACCAAATTGGTAAAGGGGCAAGGGTTAGCCCATATGCTAACTAAAGGAAATGAAGATTCTCTAGGAATGAAAGAACAAACTTGCCTTATGATCTCCTTGGTGATAGAAGAGTTGGAGCAACATTATTGGTATGTTGATATAATTTACTACCTTAAGAACTTTACATGTCCTAAACACCTAGTAGATCATAAGAGGAGAGCATTAAGATTGAAGACCTCTAAATTTTGCTTCATTCATCAAGGTTTGGGATGGAGAAATCCTAAAGAATTGATCCTTATATGTGTAGACCTCGAGGAATCTAGAAAGTTAATGGATTAATTTCATAAGGGGCTATGTGGCATACATCACACAACAAGAAAAAAACCCACAAGATTTTAAGAAGTGGTTATTATTGGCCAATTATACTCGTTGATGTTCATATGTTTGTAAGGTCCTGTCAACCTTGTCAAAATTTCACTAAAAGGAAAAGTTGGCAGCGTTGCCTTTGCATCCAGTCATAGTGGAAGCACCCTTCCAACAATGGAGACTTGACATCATAGAAGAATTCAAAGACAATTTTAGCAGTGATCATAAATGGATCTTCATGGCCACATATTTTTTCACTAAATGGGTTGAAGCTATACCACCTTAGATGGCCACATATTGTTGAAATAATGTAACTGCGAAGAGCATTCTTATTATTTTGTTATTGGATTAAATCCCCATTGTGGATTAATCATGTCATTATTATTATTTTTATTATTAGGTTAATCCCCATTGAGGATTAACTAAGTCGGTAATTG
>ML810868.1:112324-131119 GCA_009831015.1 Picea engelmannii
CCTAAGAAGGGTCTTTTGCCATGGCACTGACTGTTTGGTCCCAGACCAAGTACCCCAGGAGTGCACTGGGGGCCCTAGATCTCGTCTAGGGTCTTGGCCATCCTTCAGGAGAATGGCTCTCGCAGCTGCTATAAATTTAACAAGATCATTGGGTCACGGGTCATTGATGTAACTCGTACATACTAAACCAGACATTTGATTATGCGGAAAATGCCCTAAGTTAGTTCATGTGTATACATACATATAATTGTTGTTAAGCATATTCTGAGATATGTTCGGGGAACTATAGCTTTTGGTCTCATATACACTTCTAGTGGAGGTATAATGCTTCATGAATTACAGATTCAAATTGGATGGGCAGTATAGTGGATCGGAAGAGCACTTCTAGATATTGCTCTAGTTTGGGTTCAACAATGATCTCCTTGTCCAGCAGGGAACAGGGCTCCATAGCCCAAAGCACTGCATAAGTAGAATACATTGTTGCAAGTGCTGCTAGCAGAGAAGCAGTGTGGCTTAGGAAGCTACTTTCAGACTTGTTCAATTCAGAGCTTGAACCCACCGTTATTCACTGTGACAATCAGAGTTGTATAAAGCTCATCGAGAATCAAGTGTTTCACGACAGGTCGAAACACATTGAGATGAGATATCACTATGTCTGGGACATGGTACAGAACAATGTTCTCAGCATTCAGTATGTTCCGACGGTAGAATAGACGACAAATTTTTTACCAAGCCACTGTCCATAACAAAGTTTGTATACTTTCGTGACAAGCTTGGTGTAGATGAGAATGTCTCTCTTGCTGAGAGGGAGTGTTGAATTTCAAGCAGTTGCAAGAGCCATTCTTCGGGAGGATGGCAAAGACCCTAGCTGAGATCTAGGGCCCCCAGTGCACTCCTGGGGTTCTTGGTATGGGACCAAACAGTCGGAGCCATGGAAAAAGACCCTTGTAAGGGCCCCCAGTAGATGACTGGGGTTCTTGGTCTGGGACTAAGCAGTGAAGACCCTTGTCAGGGCCCCCAGTAGATGATTGGGGTTCTTGGTTTGGGACCAAGCAGTTAAAGTCCCTAGATATGTCTAGGGCCCCTAGACATGTTCCAGGGTACCCATGTCTGGGGCATAGGTTGATCCTTGGTCTTGTACCTTGGTGGATAAGACCCCAGAAATGTTCTGGGGCAACCTGGTCCTTGATCAGGCAGTTGTTGGTGTATGACCCTCTTTGAAGGCAGGCATGACCACATGAGGGATGTTCCCATATGTAGTGATGATAAAGTTAAAAGGGTCACCTTGAGAATTATATGAACATGTGTAAACCTCTCCTAAACCCTCCACCCTTTGTTTTGGGGCTTGAGTTTGTTTGAGGGTTGTGTTTTGTATTTTTGGGGTTAATACAAGAATTATTTAATTAATATAAATTGTAAATAAATTTAATTAATATTTATATTAATTAAATATATTATTTTTAATTATTATTTCTTTTATCTAACCCTCACCCAAAAGTATAAATAAGAACCCCTCCCCCTTCACTCTTACACTCATCTTTCTCTTTCTCCTAAGTGTGGTGGATTGCTCTCTTATCAAGTCTGCGGCCTCCTTGCAACAATTAGTGACATCTTTGCAACAGTCAGCGGCTCCTTTTAGGGACAGCCTTCAGGCCTCTATTTGTGACAGATCCTTTACCAGGCCCGTGTTGATTTTATTGTTGTTGTGTGAGTGTGGTGAGTGCCTTTCCACTACTGAGAATTTTGTGTTGTTGCTCTCATTGAGAACTACCAGCTAGTCGTCCTTCTATCAGATTGCAAACTCTCTCCAACAGGTTGTCGTCCCTCATCTAAGTTTCCTGTGAAGGCAGCAACACCCTAAGTAAGGTAGCTGGGCTATCTTTCAAGGCAGTTGTCCCTACTCCTGGATGTTACCTTTATGAATGAGGGTCTTGTGGGGTTTTCTGAGTTACTTGTGTGAAGTTTTGGTGGTGGTTTACAAGTTCTATAATTCTCTTGGCAAGAGATCTAACCCTTGAGGTAGATCCATGATTCTAGACTTTTTCTAAGCATATCCTCATTGGCACTTCATCCCTTGTGTGAGGCATGAACTTCTTCATTGATTCGAGATAAAGACATCAGAGGTAAGTTACTTTATGGTTCAGATCAAATTGTTTTAGTTTAGATCTGCTTTGTTCTTTATCTGTCTGGAATAAGTTATTCATCTAATAATTAGTATTTAGATATGTTTTTCTTTCAGTGCTTAGATCTATATCAGATCTAATATTTAGATCTGTTGAACTAGTGTTTAGATATGTTTTGCCTTCAGTGTTTAGATCTATATCAAAACTAGTATCTAGAGCTGTTAAACTAGTGTTTAGTTCTGTTGATTAGTCTAGAGCTAATCAAATCTATCTATCTTGCTTACTTAGATATAGTTTGTTTAAATCTAATCACTGTCAGTTCAGATCTGAGTGTTGTGCACACTCAGAAATCGTTTAAGATTCAAACCTTATTGTTGTTCACTCTCTGATTTGATTTCGTAAGTTTCAGATTGGATTTTCTAGCTCTCTACAGTTCAGTATTGTATTGCTTCTTTGTTCTAAGGTTTGATTTATTTGTTCTATCTAACTGAAAGTTAAAAGACAGTAATTTTCTAGTTTACTTCCCTAATTCTAACATGATGGATGGTACCTTGCCACACCTATTGATGAACTAACATTCAATGGGTGGGGTCCAAACCTTGACGACCGATAGCCTCCTCAAGACATGGAGTCTATTGTTGTTGCTTGATGATGGTGTTATCTTTATTTTTGAAATGATGACCACCTTCTATGTTATTTTTGTCTCATTTTTATCCCTAAGCCCGTCTAGCTAGTTCTATTTTGTTAAGCCCTTAGGACCTGGATTATTACTAGCTTTAATGTGGCCCTTGTGGTATGACTCAAAATGGACCCAGGAAGGCCTAAAAATCAAAGTTCTCGGAATCAGACGAAACCAATGCCATTGCGTCGGACCCATCATGCCAATTCCGGGCATATACATTTTTTTTCTGAAAATGTACACCATATGCAGAAGTTATCGCGATCTAAAGATCAGGTCAAATAGGAAAAAAAGTCAAAGTCAAAGTCTACGATGACATCAGCAGTACTTCACGATAACGTCAACAGGGTGACATGGAAACACCAAGAGATGACACGTGTCAGTCAAATTTGGCATTTTCGAGTTGAGTTGGACCAGTACGAAAGTGACACGTGGCACCGTATTGATGTTGACATGTGGCAGGGTGACACGTGGCACTGTACGAACACGACACATGGCAGTACGAAAGGCTGATATGGCATGGTGCAGATGCAACACGTGGTAGTATGGAAGGATGACGTGGCAACACCAGGAGCTGACACATGGCAGGGGTTTTGGGCATTTTTGGGTGCTGATGTGGCAATGACGTGAATTGTACGCACTGACACGTGGTAGTCAATACGATGATGTGGCAACCCATACAGAGGACACATGTCATTCTGTATGATGACTGTGCAGGCCGACGTGGCGGGGAGTGATGTGGCACGGGACAATGGAGAGGTGACACGTGGCCCAATGAGGAGGCACCACGTAGAACCTTCTAGAAGGCCAAATCTGGCAATTACCACCAAATCTGGCAGAATCTCGCTAAATCTGGCTAATTGGCGCTAAATTTGGCGGAGTCTGGCTTATTTAGCGAGGCACAAAAATTAAGAAAAATTAGTTTGTTTGGCACCAAAATCGAGACTGTACAAACTGTACGGATTTGACAGGGTGCAACATTGGGATTCATGCCGAGGGGAGGTGTCGAGGGACTCTTTAGAAGCAGGTCGAATTTATACTCAAAAGTTGCAGAATTTAGAAGGGAGTTTGAATATGGATTATGTTTCTGCATCAGAGTAGCCGAACAAAAAAGTGCCTCTAGAGCCCAAGATGTGAATCCAAGCATAGTCAACTTTATACTCAAAAGTCTTAGAATTTCCTGTTCCATCCAATGGTGATGTTTGTTTTTGTCTAGAAGTTGCAGATCTGAAAGGTGGTTTCAGGAGCTATTATGTAATCTTTTCTTTTGTATTCTTTAAGCATTGAAGATTAATAAGAAGCCTTTCCCACTGAGAAAAATGCCCGGAGACGTAGGCAAACTTGTGCCAAACTCCGTTATCAATCTTGATGTTATGGTTTGTTGTTTTTACTTCTTATGGATGCAACATTCTTTCATTAAGATTCTTTCTTGATTCCTAAATGGTAAATCAACTCATGCAAAATACTTAACCATAGTCTTTAAAAGATCAATTTCAGATCAAGTGGTATCAAAGCAGGTTGATAGTTGGTTGTTTGAGTTTACATGATTACCAAGGAAAAGCTAAGTCGTGATGAAGGCGAGCTTGTAGAAGGAGATCCAAAGATTGGATCAAGAAAGCGGACATCTCAAAGTGAGAAGATGGCATCGGAAGGACTTTCTCAAAACGAAAGAGAGTTCCAAAAGATTTTCTTCGCCATGTCGGAGATGGTAAAAGTGTTGTATGATGATTACTTGGAACGAAAGAGACTGGTTCAAGGGGAATCTTCAAAGCAAGCCAAAAGTGAAGAAGGAGAGGATCCTCCTAAAACTCCTCCTTCACCTCCTTCATCTCCATCTTCTTCTTTTTCAAGTACAATTTCAAATTTTACTGCAAGAAAACATTCTCATAAACATAAGCCTGATACGCCATTACTTAAATTTGATGTAAAATTTGTTTTGCCTATGTATGATGGCGAAGTTAATGCTGAGAAACTTGATAACTGGGTTAGACAGATGGAGGCATATTGTAATGTGCAACAAATCAAAGATGAGGCAACCAAAATTAGATTGGCATCGCTTCGTCTTGAAGGCACAACTCTCATTTGGTGGTAAAGTAAAATGCAACATGGAACTCAACAATTTGATAATATTTTTCCATCCTGCCATGATTTTATTTCTGCACTTAGAAAACAGTTCTATCCTTTGGGGTATTAGGAAAAGGATTTAATTGAATGACAAAGTCTTAAGTTAAGAAAAGGACAGTCGGTGCAGGAATATACAGATGAATTTTGTAAGATGGCTTTGATGTTAGATGTTCCATTGACTACACAAGAAACTCTTATGAAGTATATAGGAGGTTTTCCTGCTTATATTCGTAATATTGTATTCATGTTTGGACCTACTAATGTTGATGAGGTTTATGTCCAAGCAACATATATTGAAGCAAGGAAAATTGGAGTTAATGTATCAGGGGAATCATCTTCAAAGAAAGATGGCAAATGCAAAGGGAATGGGAAGAAAGAAAATTCAACGACAGCAAAGGAAGAGAAGCTCTCTTGCAAGCATTGCAAGATAGAAGGGCATGATGATGAGCATTGCTGGCAATTGCACCTAGAGAAGAGACCGAAGTGGTTCAAAGAGAGGAAAGGGAGGCAAAAAGTTGCAACAACAACACGACCAACAGACTTGGGGTCGGATTCAGGTGATGAGTCTAATATTACAGTAGTTGGTTTAACAGGTAAAATTGGTGATGGTTTTGATTCAAGAAGTAAATTGTTTCATATAAGGGTCATAATGAAACATATTAAGATCGACACACTAATAGATAGTGGATCTCAATCGAACTTAATTTCAAAAGAAGTGGTTAAGAAATTGGGATTAAACAGTAAGATGCATCCCAAACCCTATTCACTAAATTGGATAAGCAAAGATCATAAATTTCCCATAACAAAGCAATGTATCATAAAGTTTGCAATTACATCTAAGTTTGTGGATGAAGTAATATGTGATGTGGTGCCACTAGAAACATGTGGAATGGTCTTAGGAAACCGTTATTTATATGATCACAAATAAATCTTCTACAAGGAACATAATCAATATCACTTAACTAAAGAATGCAATGAATATGTTGTACATGCTCATCATATAAAAACAAATCAATCTCTTCTAACAATGGAACAATTAAAGAAGGAAGCTTATGCAAGCAATACACCTATAATTGTGCCAAGTAAAGCAGTTGATCTTAAGCATGAATATGAGATGGTTGTAGAATGGAAGTTCAATCATACTTTGCTTCAAGATAAGTTAATGTCGTGCAATCCAGTCAAATGCATTGGTTCAGTTTTAGTCATATTTCTGATGTTATCGCTGCTAATGTTTTCTACATGGATGGTAGTGAATTCAGTAAGTTGTGAACGAGTTCAAATGGCTAACAATATGCTTTCAGTTGTCATGGTTATTATGCAATTGATTATGATGCAACAGGTGCACAGGAAAAAGTTTAAAGACAAAGGACAAGTGGGGAGGCCTATCCCACACTTGATGATTAGTTAATATCCTTTTGGAGGACCAAAAGGTCTTAGTGGGGAGGAATGATCCAAAATGGATCCAGGAAGGCCTAAAAATCATATTTCTCAGAATTGGACGAAACCAATGCCATTGCGTTGGGCTCGTCGTGCCAATTCCGACCATATATTTTTTTTTCTAAAAATAGATACCGTATGTATAAGTTATCGCGATCTAAAGATTAGGTCGAACAGGCAAAAAGTCAAAGTTAGTCAAAGTCAATAGGTCAAAATCAACGATGACGTCAACAATACGCCACGATGATGTCAACAGGGTGACGTGGCAGCACCAATAGCTGACACGTGTCAGTCAAATTTGGCATTTTCGGGCTGAGTTGGACCAGTACGGAAGTGACACGTGGCACTGTATGGAAGTGACACGTGGCACCGTACGGATGCTGACACATGGCAGGGTGACATGTGGCATTGTACAGATGCAACACGTGGTAGTATGAAAGACTGACATGGCATGGTACGAACACAACACGTGGAAGTACAGAAGGATGACGTGGCAGATGACGTAAGCTTGATGAAGTGGTAGCACTAGGCGCTGACACGTGGCAGTCGTTTTTGGGGTTTTCGAGTGTTGACGTGCACTGTATGGACTAACACATGGTAGTCTGTACGATGATGTGGTAGCCCGTACGAATGACACATGGCAGTCTGTACGATGACTGTATATGCCCGTTGACGTGGCGGGTAGTGATGTGGCACGGGCCAATGGCGAGGTGACACGTGGCCCAATGAGGAGGCACTACGTGGCACCTTCTGGTAGGCCAAATTTGGCGGCTCTACCAAATCTAGCGAGATCTTGCTAAATCTGGCAAACTGGTGCCGAGTTTGGCAACTGTCGCTAAATTTGGCAGAGTCTGGCTTATTTAGCTAGGCACAAAAATCGAGAGAAATAGTTTTTTTGGCACAAAAATCGAAACTGTATGAATTTGATAGGGTGCATCATTGGGATTCGTGCTGAGGGGAGGTGTCGAGGTACTACTCAGAAGAAGGTCGAATTTATACTCAAAAGTTGCAAAATTTTGAGGGGAGTCTGAATATGGATTTTGTTTCTACAGTTGAATAGTCAAACAAAAAAGTGCCTCCAGAGCTCGAGATGTCGATCCAAGCATAGTCAACTTTAAACTCAAAAGTCTTAGAATTTCCTGTTCCAACCAATGGTGATGTTTGTTTCTGTCCAGAAGTTGCAGATATGAAAGGTGGTTTCAGGAGCTATTATGTAAGCCTTTCTTTTGTATTCTTTAAGCATTGAAGATTAATAAGAAGCCTTCCCCACTGAGACAAAGGCCCGGAGACGTAGGCAAACTTGTGTCGAACTCCGTTATCAATCTTGATGTTATGGTTTGTTGTCTTTACTTCTTATGGATGCAACATTCTTTCATTAAGCTTCTTTCTTAATTCCTAAATGGTAAATCAACTCATGCAAAATACTTAACCATAGTCTTTAAAAGATCAATTTTAGATCAAACCCTCATGACCGATAGCCTCCTCGAGACATGGAGTCTATTGTTGTTGCTTGATGATGATGTTATCTTTATTTTTGAAATGATGACCACCTTCTATGTTTATTTTTGTCTCATTTTTATCCCTAAGCCCGTCTAGCTAGTTCTATTTTGTAAAGCCCCTAGGGCATGGATTATTACTAGTTTTAATGTGGCCCTTGTGGTAGATGGTAGATGATAGATATCTTGTTTGTGATGGATATTGTATGCAACCTAGATTTTTTTCACTGTAAAATCCCTATACATATTGCTTATTAATAAAGTTTAAAGGAAGCATTTTATTTAAACAAAAAAAAATAATTTAGACTTTCGTTATACCTATAGATAATATAAGTCTCACCTTTTTGTACATGTTTTCAAGGGAAGTTGAGGAACAAAAATGTGGATTTAAATATCGCATCAAGTGTGCTCAAGGGTGAGGGTTGGTGTCGGGTGTGTGTGTGTGTGTGTGTGTGTGTGTGTGTGTGTGTGAGAGAGAGAGAGAGAGAGAGAGAGAGAGAGAGAGAGAGAGTTGATGTTTGAGAAATATTGACTTGTTGGATAATAAAATTTCATTAGTACAAGAGACGAAAGCTTTCTAACACACACACACACATCTTTGTGTGTGTGTGTGTGTGTGTGTGTGTGAGAGAGAGAGAGAGAGAGAGAGTTGATGTTTGATAAATATTGACTTGTTGGACAACAAAATTTCATTAGTACAAGAGACAAAATGTTTCTAATACACACATCTCCTGATTCTTGTTTTGCATCTACATTTATTAAGAAAAATAATCATGAGAGAAAGGGAGTACCAGCAGTTGGTATTGGCTTCCCAAATAAAAAATAAAGTCGACCAGGAGGTTTTGGAACCATAATTGGAAGATACATTTGTTGGTTAGCAACTTCACCGGACATTCCTCTCCTGTATGAGAAGAAAAGTAAGCAAACAACATGAGGAAAGACTAATTTTTAATGACAAATAATGTCTTCCTTGTGACATGACAAAAACAAATTAAAATTCGTATAATGATATAATTAACATAGATAGTAGTCAAACCTACAATCACTCTAAAAAATACATGAATATAAAGACAATAAATACATATATTGATCACTTCCTATCATTCCCATAGCCATCAAGTCCTTAAGTAATTACCTTAATGAAATTATCTCAAGCACTTCTTTCCAAATTTAATGGGAATACATAGTGCAAATACTAGCATGTTTGGAAAGTGCTAAAATGGGTAGCCAAGTGACACCATTTAATAAGTCAATCAATGATTATCACACACACATACATAGCATGCAAATGATATGCAACCCATGCATATGATTTTGATAAGGGTTTAAGTTCATAATAATGGTTGGAATTGTTCCATTGGATTAAGGTTTTGACATGATGCCTTTTAATTATGAACTAGTATGAAAATTGCATATATTACCATAAATCTAACCAAGAAGTTGGAAATGATGTGTTTAAATCCATGTTTTTCCATATGGATTCTCAGTATCTAGTTGCACTTGTCAATATGAGGGTTGCAAGTGAGCCTCATGAATATCTCTATGAAATATGTAGCATGCTAATTGGCACAGTAGTTTTGCATAAAGTCTTGGCATGATGTCATTATATGAAGTTAATGATACTTGAAGTTTGTTGATCAATATTAGCTATTATGGATGAATGTCTCTTTTAAACTTGATTTGCAAGATTGATGAATTTCTCCTTTAAACTTGATTTGCAAGACTTAGCATTTGTTTGTGAATTTCTAGGAAAATGTTTGTACCGTGAACAAACTTGCAAAATTGCTAATCAATCTCACCATACAGTTGTGACTTCTGATTTTTTCACTTGTGTAAGGCCCATGTTGTATTTGCTACATTTGCTACATGTAGTTTTCTCCTTTCTAGGTTTAGATTGACACACATTGTCTTTCTGCATTGTCAAGGTTGCTTATCACTCCTTTAGAACTTTTGAAGACTCTCAAGATTCCACCCTCACTTAACTCCTAATAGAGTAAATGCTAGAGAAATGTTAACATAATCAACTCTTCATTGAACAACTTTTGCATAGCACTAAAAGAACAAGTTTCAATCCTAGGATATGTTCACCATGTTCTAGTAGCTAGTGACCACACAACAACATACTCTACAATGAACCTTGCAACAACAACCGTCCCTATAAAAATTCAATATCCTTACGAGTATCCTCATTTTCCATCTATACTTCAAGTTGGGCATAAAGGTTTTCATCCCCAAATTTGAAGAAGCCCATAATGGGGATACACTAGGCTCTTGGCTTTGCATTATGGAGGTGTACAGGCCTCAACACCCACCCAAGTTTTATGAACTTGGAGACCCACCTTTTCAATTATTGAGAGATGATGATTTAATTTAAAGTCCTACTTTGAATGCATTTTAACTTATGGATTGACTCATGCCTGCTAGCTTATGTTAGTTACTCATTTAAATATTATGTTTGAGTTTCTCTTTATTATCCTTGATTACTCGAATGAAAAAAAAATATTTCACCTCAAAAATGTCTCTCCTTTTGTTTTTGTTTCAAGATTTTTGACTAAGTTAAAATTGATTTCTTAAATCTCTCTGATACATTATGGGAGCGTTATCAAATTTTGGTGTTCCATAATTTTCGAACATTGATCTTTTGAATTCTTCTTCTGCACAATCGGAGCGTTTTCCAAAATGATCTTAAAATTTGTTCAATTGGTCCATTGGAGTTCTTTTGATAATCAATATTTTTGTCCTCTTCAACGAGCCTATCGAAACCTTCCAAATTATTGATCTTTTTGAACTCTTTGATGGTGTAGAGGAGCCTTCTCTGATTTCCAATCTTTTACTTTCTTTCAAGATTTACGATGGTCTTGTGGAGTATGACAAAAGCTTGATTTTTCGTTTTGTTTCGATACCATCTGAGATTTTTAACAAAAAGGATCTTTGGTTTTGCTCCGATACTATGAAAGACTATGCAAATATCAATTTTGTTCTTTTCTCCTACCCTGTTGGAGGTTTCATATAAATCGATTTCTCGTTTTCCTCCTATACTATCGGAGATCATACCAAAACCAATATATCTTTTCACTCTGATACCTTTGAAGGAAATTTGAGATCATACCAAAACCAATATATCTTTTCACTCTGATACCTTTGAAGGAAATTTGAACATCAATCTTTGATCTTTCCTCCATACCATTGGAGATTGCACAAATATCAATCATTATTAAGGAAATTTGAACATCAATCTTTGATCTTTCCTCCATACCATCGGAGATTGCTCAAATATCAATCATTATTGCCCATGGCTTGATTGTTTTGAATGACTACGCATTTAATGCCATCCATTACTACATCACCGATTTGTCCTTTTTTATTTGACATAGTCAATTATCATTGATTCTCGCATGAACCAAAAAATCAACATCACGTTTGAATTTATTATAGTTTGGGCAATTCTAAACTGGTGAAGGATTTCCACACTGGGATTATTTTGGTTCATAGTTCGATCCAAAACTGAACTCTAGCTAGTGTTGGCACGTACCTGTCTTGTTTGGAGTTTTGGTTATTTGCACTGTTCTTGTCTTGGTTTCCTCGCTGCACTCGCTAGGTAAATTCAATTCCTTTCTTGTTTTAAATTATGTTATTGCATGCATTGGTTTTAAGTTTTTGTTTTGAATTTGTTGGTTTAAGGAGCTAAATAGAGACTATTAAGTCATCATTGTTGATCATTGCTTCTCCTTGATTCTTCCATGTCTTGATTCCCGTAATTATGATTAAGATCTTTATGGCCTAGTTATTAAATCCCCTTTATTGAGTCCCCTGTTTTTGATATTGGAATGTTGTGCTTGCGTTTTCAATTGATTTTAAGCTAAAAATTTTCGTTAGAATTAGGGGGACGTTGATTTTTAGCTTATTATCATTTTTTACTGTTAGTCTTGTTGCTTGTCATCATTAAGAATTTGAAATCAAGGTTTGCTTTGATTGATAGATTTGTAAATAAATGCATTGTCATTTTCCTTGCTTTCTATTTAATCTCTAGCATGTAAATTTAAGAAAAGAGAACTGGATTTTTTTATCTGCATTGCTATTAATTCCACATTCTAAATCTGTAATTTTGATACACTCTATCATTTGGGAAATTCACCAAGATTATCTATATGCCTTGGAATAAGAAGACTCCTAAGTTTCAAAAGAAAGAAAATAATATAATGGATGAAGATAAAGTGCTTATAGAGGAGACTCCCACATAGCCCAGAAGGACGAATTTATCTAACACCTCAAGTCACCTAGGATTAGCCAATTTCCTTGACCGGTCAGAATTGTTTCAGATTTTCATCTTAGAATTGTTTCAGATTTTCAAAGATGAAAGGTAACCTCCTTTCCCTATATTGGTGCATCCAACGGATGACGATGAAAAGGATGAAGTATACCTAAATATCAGAAAATCTCATCTACATAATGCAACTGCAAAGCCAGTTGCCATTGCCTTGCCCAAAGGTAATTCATCGGATTATCAAGCATGTTAGATGGAAGAAAGAATAATAGTTAATGACAAAGGGAAGTGGATTGCATCCTTCTTGCCAAGTGAATTGCACAAGTCTTACAGGTTTTATGAGCTTGAAGTTCAAATGACATCGGAATGCATAGCAGGGATTAATAATAAAGACTACCATAAGGTGCTTGAAAAGTGGTGGATTGAAGGGAAGCAATTAAGATCAAGAAGTACTAGCATCTATCCTTCCACAAATAGAACCATATATTCACGTTGTTGCCTTTATAAATAGGTTGCATGGGGAAAATATGCCCAACACTTTAAATGTTCTTGGGTTCCCTTAATCCATGATGTTGTCTTAATGCATGATGTTGTCAAAAAGGGATTAATTTTCAACTGGGCAAATATCCTGTCACATAACTAGATGAAACTTTTATTGGGATTCAAGTTCTTTGAGCTTGATTCTGCCCCAGAATTCTATATGTCATCCTATCTTCTCGATATCATATATTCAAGAAATGATTTTACAGGAATGAGTTCGTGTTAGACTCCTGCAGAATCTCCAGTGCAAGTCTGCTGTCAGGTTTTATGGAAGCACAAGTACAAGTACATGAGGCATCTTACTCATATTTGTGATTATTTCTTTTCTCATTTATATGAACTTTTTTTCTTTAAACTAGCACCTAGGTTGACTAATGAGACCATGAATATGTTGACTGAAATAAGTGATTGGTGTATTGATGAACATTGGACCTACCTCAAAATATATGGGGCAACCAAGCCACCACAGTTATTGCTTAAGTTTGTCCCAGATAGGTTGGTAATAAGAGAAATTGTTTATCAAGCAATTTTACATGGTTTTAATGCATCTTGAGTAAATCTCATTAGAAATGTTGTCCTGCATATCCCCTCTATATAGGAATGTATGTCCTCAACAATTATAAATTTGTTGAAATGGAAGTTAATGCCATATAAAAGTATTATTTCAAAGAGGGTAGATTTAGGAGACATGACCCAAAATTAATAGTGGAACAACATCTTAAGGAAGTGGAATTTGTGTGACCATATGCACATGAGGACTGGGAGGAAGACAGAGCAATGGTAAGAGAAAACTATTTTAGAGAAGTGCAATAGAGAAGATCATTGCCACGAAAGACAAAAGAAGAAAAAGTACAAAACTGGAAGCTACTAAGGACAATGTCAAGAAAGAAGAGGAGGAAGCTGCTAGAAAAGCTACTAGGAATATTGAAGAAATAGAAGTTGCCAAGAAGTTAAAACGAGAAGCTAAGGAAAAGGCTGAAGTAGAAAAGTTGCAACAAGATATTGACGTTGTTAATAAGGCCAGAAAACAGATACTAGCTAATGAGATGGCAATGAAAGGGATAGGAGATGCAGAAATTAGATTGGAAGAAGAAATGAGAAAGAAAGTTGAGGTAGATGCCAAAGATAAGAGGTTGAAGAAGAGGCAACAAGAAAGGTTGAAGAGTATACTTGTAGCAGTTGGAGCAAGACCAATTGAGAAATTTTGTACTCCAAGTTTTACAAAGGTGAGTACATCTATATTGATTACTAATGGAGATATGCTTACACCCACTCTCGTGGATGTTGCAAACTTGGAGAACTTCATGATAAGAAGATTAAACAAATAGTAAGGCAATCTCATAGGAGGAGAAAGATATTTGTAGACAAGGAGATAGAACTAACTTATGAAGTTGTGTTTAATGCTAAAGACATTGGTTTAGAAGCCCTAGCGTCTATAGGGTTATCTTTTAATGAAGATACCATAGATGCAGTTAACCTTATAGTTAAGTAGACGAGACAACAACTGCCAAACAAGGTGATATATTATTGAACAAAGAAGTGTGGTATTAACAGTTTCATTAATGATTAGCTTGAAATTCAAGATAAATTGAATTTCACTCGAAGGAAATTCTATGAAAAGGTTAAAATATTTTAGAAATAGATTGATACCATAATGGATCTTCATAAGCTAGCATGGAATATTACATGGGAGAAACTACAATTACAATTTGATTATGTCAAGAGATAGTAGGAGTATGTGGAAATATTTTCTCCTAAGGTACCTTATAGGAATGAGAATGATATTATTGGCATTGGTTGTGGTCTAGACCATTGGAAAGATTTTCCTCACAAAGCTTGGGAGAACATGCAATTTGAGATAGATGATGCTACTAAAATGTGGCAACTCATAGATATTAAAGTTGTGTCTAAATGTAATTTACCCTTTTTTGGTTCCATTGATGATTTATTTCAGCAAGATCAAGTGATGAAGGCATTGCAAGACACCATTTTATGTGAGAGACAGTCTCAAGTCCATTTCTATAGTCACTACTAAGAAATTGAGAAAGTAGAGGTTCCATTGAAAGATATCACAATGTTGAAAACCACTTTACCTAAAGTGGAGAAGTACATTGAGAAATTGAAGATGAACCTCGCCTTGCTTAGAATTTCATTGGATTAACATTGATTTCCACAAACCAAGTATGTCAATGATACCTTTGAGGCTTGAAAAGCCTACAATGAGAAAGATAATGCCAAAAGACAAACATCGGACAATCACATGGGAAGCTCAAGTGTTGAGAAATAAAACATTTGTTTTCCTTTTCATGTTCACTTTTTGTATAAATAAGATGAGCACGATGTAAAAACGGTTTTTTGGACTTGACAACATGAAACTATTTTCAAGTTCAATATGAGAATCCCTTTGGACAACTTTGTTAGGATATTTAGACACTTAGGAGTTAGCTAAGATCAAATTAGTCTACTGTGACGTTAGGTAAAAGTGTGTTTCTTTAGTATGCATTTGTAGTTAGGTAATCCAACGGTCACGATATGTTCCCGACATAGAGTGATCCGACGGATCATATTCTCCTCAATCTTAATGACTACATTAATCTATGGCTTAGCACTCGATTGGTCTATGATCTCTATTTAAAGAGCATGGAGGGTCATTTGTCGCGATAGATTGTGAGAAAACCTCTTGTAAATCTGTCTGTAATCTTTTTCTTTTGCATTAAAAATTTGCTCCAAGTAGCCACGTTGGTTGGGCCGTGGATGTTTCCCCATAGGGGTTTTACCACATGAAAACATCAATGTGTTGATCTTTGATCTGGTTGTGTGAGTAATTATTGAAGGTGTTCGTCCTCTATTAGAATACCTGTATTATCGAACAAATTTTTTGAAGAAATGGATTTTGGTGTATGTATTATAGCTTAAACTATTTTTTCTAATCTTCATTTACAATGACCTATTTGGAATCCATGTATGTATATTTCAATACACTCTTTTCTAATTATCATTGCATTTATTTCACTTTATCTCACATCCATTGCTTTGTTCTTTCTCTTGGCCAAGAAATTTAGCTTAGAATTGCATTTACATATTGTATATTTTATTTTAGAATTAAGCTTTTAAAGTTTTTCATTTCATCAACTATTAACACAATAGCCAAGCCAAAATATGGAAATTTCTCTATTTTAAACATAGTAAAGTCTAATTGGGACTTTTCTAAATATGGAGATTTCTCTATTTTAAATATAGCAAACTCTAATTGGGACTTTTCTTCATGATAAACTCCTACACTTGACAAAGGGCATTCGCTACTTCAATAACCAATGTAATCTAACAAAGGCTTACTCACCGAATCAAATGAAGTAGCCCTTCACATGCTGAGAGACACACACCTATCACCTTGCACCCACAAACCAACCTCTCATTGGTACTTGGGATAACTTTGAAGCTGTCATCCACAAGTGGTTTTATCCGTTGGGGAACAAGGATGCAATGCTAGCCAAGTGTCTACAACTTACATAGATCCATAGACAAATTCATCTAGCAACTCACTAAGATTTTCAACAAACATTCCATCAAGTAAGCTATCGACTGGTAAGTAAAGAGATACAAGGAGACGAGGAGGAGGAGGTCGTATCGATTGGGCAGTAAAGAGATACAATGAGACGAAGAGGGGGAGGTCGTATTGACGAGGAAGTAAAGAGATACAGTGAGATGAAGAGGAGGAGATCGAACCCATGACAATCTTGCTCATAACCTTAGCTTGCCTGAATCAAAAAGATCGGACGATCTCATGTACGATCAAGATGACAATCTTGCTCATAACCTTTGTTTGCCTGAATCAAAAAGATCGGACGATCTCGTGTACGATCAAGTGCAGGTGAGGGAGAATCTGATCTTCGAGGAAAATATTATTTACTCAAGGAGCAACAAATCATGTGACCAAAGTCCTTTGCATGAATTTATTCCGCTTGAAGAAACGTTTGATGAAGGTCCTAAAAGCCCAGTTGTGCATTCTCTCGATCCTCGTTTGGATTTCCATGTGGCCTCGAGATTGCTTGCCTCGACGAATTTGGACGTAGTTGGTAATCAATGTGAGTAGATCAGGATGCCCTCTCCACTGGAGGAGTTGATTAGCGTCCCTTGTGTGCTATCCTCTACCTTGTTTAAGTCTGGGGAGGATAGTGCAATCTCTATCGAAATGAAGGGAGATCTGAAGGGGGTTGTTGCAGCAGCCAACAACATCGCAATTCATGAGATCATTTAGTCCATGAAAGAGGGTGAGTCTCTTTGCGAAAGGATAGAGAACTTTGGAATGTCGAGGGTTATTCTTTTCTTGTTACAAAAAATTCTAAATGAAGATGCCTTAAAAAATGGGGTCTATCCTAAACAGGGAGACCAAAGGAATTTTGATGAACTCTTATTGGTACCTTGGAGACTGTCATTTGTGTTTATTATTCACCTACTATGTTGTCTCTCTGTATTTGCAGAAATACAGAACTTGGAACATTGCAGGCACATTAGCTTGAGTGCAATATTGGAAAGAAGATGTTAACCCATATGACAAAAATCAAGCACACAACCCCCTACGTAGCCAATTCCTAATCTTGAAGCGAATCCGAGGCCCTTTGTTGATTTGTTCACTCAGTGCTTTGGTAAACTACTTTGTAATGTCCCCACTTTGGGATATTATTATATTACAGAGTGTTATGATAATCAGAGTAGCCAGATGAAGGTTATAGCGAGTACATGGGCTATTGAGGGGTTTTTTGGGGTCTGGCTTGCATCACTCATCTTTTTTCATCATCATGATCCATTCCGCACAGCTTGGCTTTGGTTCCGTGACATTTCGACAATTTCCGTAATTTTGAGTTATTTTGGGCTATATGTTAATTAAATTCACTAAGGAGGTCATATTGGGCATAATACTTGGAGGAACCTCTTAGTGTAATAGCTCATTAGAATCGGAAAGAATAGCACTACAGGATAGGATGCAAAGTGACTTTCAGTGGCTAGGGAAGCCACAATGAGGGATATATTACTTTTTAGAGGAAAAATGGTTTATTAATTAATTAATAATTAAAAAAAGTAAAAGTCACTTGGAGAGACAAGGTGAGCAGGGAGGATAAAAGAGAGATGGGGGCCTCTATTATTTCATTATGTTGTTTATCATTTCATATTTGGCTTCTTGCTAGTGATTCCATGCACTTGGGGGTTTTGAGGGTTTGACCTAACAAACCCTAGAGATCAACTCGATGGTGAAAAATCCCACCTATCTTGATCCAAGCTTGGTCACAGAGGTGAAAGATTCCTCCCTCACCATTCTACATCTGATCTACTCATCTTCAGAGAGATTCTACACCAGCCACAGGTACAGAAAGAGAGAGGGTGCATAATAGAGGGTTTCTAGCAAGGGGGGCGAACTTGTGGAGCTAGTGCAGTTCGATTTGGTCAAGGAGGAGTTTTGGAGGATTTGGCTATTGGGATATCTTGGTAGAGGCCATAGCGCCCTTCTTGGCTCATCAGGGAGGTATTTTGGTGGAGCATTGATTTATTTTGAGAGTGGGACGATTTCTCCTAGAGGTGGTGCGTAATCTTGGAGTGGATCTACTCATGGGAAAGGCCCAAGCTTCATTCTTCAGCTAGGGGTCTATTCTATATTGTTTCTAGACTTCAGATCTACTCTTCTAGAGTATTTTTCTTGCTATTGGTGCCAAGGAGGAAGAGGGCCAAATTCTTGGGTCTTCAGTCATCCAGGAGGGCACAAGCCAATTAGGGGTTTGTTTATTTGGATGGTCATAACTTCACCGTTCAGCCTGAGACGTCACCAGTGGTTTGGTCTTGGCCCAATCTAAACTTCCAACCATTTTCAGAGTGTTTGGAGCAAGGCTGTTGGGAGCGGGAGCGCGGAGCGGGAGCGGGAGCGAAAGCGGGAAGCGCATATTTTCAAAAATCTCCGGGAGCGGGAGCGTTTCGGGAGCGTTTTTTATATAATACATAAAAAATATATATTTTGATGCATATATATATATAAAACATACAGAATGTTGAATCAATTGCAAAAAACATGAAAACATAGATAAAAGATCATTTAACTAATTGATTAGTGATGAATTGATGATCATTAAAGCATCAACCATT
>ML810869.1:17815-47308 GCA_009831015.1 Picea engelmannii
ACTCTGCCCGATGTCCATATTGTTCATGACAATATGTTGCCTTTCGAATAGTGTCTTCTAAGGTCTTTGGCTCATCAAATTCAATTCTGTTCTGGTATTCCTTGGGTAGCCCACTGATGAAGCGTTGCACCTTCACCTTCTCTACTTTGATGTAGGGTACATATCTCAATAAGTCGAGGAATTTGTTGACATATTCCTCTATAGTCAGTTGCCCCAGTTTGAGCTCATAAAACTCTTTAGTCTTCTCGTCGTAATATTTTTCTGACAAATACTTCTTCCAGAAGTATTTCTCAAACTGTTTCTAGGATAGGTCATCCTCATGGACCCCTTTCACATTCTTAAGATCTTCCCACCAGATGGAAGCTTTTCCATTCAGATTGAAAGTGGCCACTCGGGCCTTCAAATTCTCTGAAAAAATCATGGACTCTAAAATATTTCTTCAGTCCAAGTAGCCAGGCCTCTGCTTCCTCTCCCTTCTTTATCTCACCGTCGAAGGAGGGAGATTTGGCCTTTCTGAATTCCTCAAATTTATGATCCTTGGAAGTCTTTTGCTTCTTCTGTTTTCTTCGAGAATAGGAACTGGTCCTGCTACTAGAAGAGCCTTCTGAATCACCAACTTCCCTCTCAGAGGAATCGTCTGGCACTAGTCCTTTACCTCTGGGGTGGACCTTCCTTGAGGTGCTCCTCTCAGTATGGCCACTGATATGACCATGTTTCTGTATCTCGGGTTCATGCTACATTTTTCATTGTAGGTTGGATAAGCTCTGCAGTAAAACTGCATTAATTTCAGTTTGTTTTTCTTGTTATTTCATCATCCTTTCATTGTCGGACTTACAACTTTGCAATTCAACCATGAGACTCCTCACAGTCTCATTCGTCAGACTCTTTGTCTCTATTGTGGGAGCATTCTCCCATCTCTTGGTGAGTCACCACTCTGCATCTGTAAATTCCCACGGCTAATCATCCACTTGGGTGAAAAGACAAACGCTGGTTATTAGTCAAGAGTTAGATACATTTTTATAACCTGCGCATAAATTCATAACTCTTTCACATGCATACATAGTCAGGTTCTCGTTTCCAAGTTTTGATCGTGGATAAGAGAGTTAAGTTAGGGGGTTACTCCTCTTAGGAGTGCTTCAAACGAAGATTATGCGCAACTCGTTCATGAGCCCAATCAGGCCGAGTGTTGTCACCATGCTCTAATACCAATTTGAAACACACCCACTACCATAATCAAGTTTTCAATGATTTCTGCAGAATATATCTACGGAGGCCTAGCGTAAGCTAACTCTCTCTCTCTCTTCCATGTCATCATGGGTCAGGATCACAGGTCAAATAATCATGACGCTTCTTGTATTTCACTCCTTGGCGCTATAGGAATGTTGAATCGTTCGACTCTGCAACCGCCGAACCCCGATAGGGCTAGTGCTTGCCAATAGGGATGAATCCCAACAGGGTTAGCGAATGGCCATTAGGAACGGCCCTATCGTGTGGTTGAGTGGAGTACAGGTGGCGAGAGGGGTAACACAACCCAGAGGGTGACGTGATAGGAGGAGGGTCCCACTTCACACGCCATACCATTCTGGACCCCCTCCCCATTAAAAGCAGAATGGCAAGGGGGGTCCGGAATTCACCTAAACGTTGTTGATCAAGGCGAATAAATCCTGACCATTCAAGAGTTGCATGTTTGATTCCGAACCCCCCCCCTCACCGCTAAAGGCAGAACACCAAGGGGGATCTGGAATGAAGCCTCAGCCGTTGATCTGGGCGGGTGGACTCTGGCCGTCCAGATCTGCTCGCCACTTACCGTAAGGTGCATTCGCGCCCCAACTTAAAGTCGACATCTCTTCCTCACATCTGACGGTTGTTATAGACCCTGAGATCCTCCGAAAGAATCTCATCTGTTCATCGGGACTTATCATCATGAGAGTCCGAACTCTTGACCACAGGACTCCCAAATCCTCGATCCCCAGTTTACCGATGTGGTTAATTTCTCGACACGTAGCCTCCTTAAATCGGACATTCCAGATCTGTCTCAGGGTTTCCACCATGGAAAGTCCCGATCTCTCGTCACTAGAACTCCCGAGTTCATGATTCCCGATTTCCCAAAATGAGAAATCTCATGACACGTGGCCTCCTTAAAATGGATGGTCCAGATCTGTCTCGGGTTTTTCACCATGGAAAGTCTCGATCTCTCATCACCAGAACTCTCAAGTTCGTGATTCCCGATTTCCTGAAATGGGAAATCTCACAACACGCGGCCTCCTTAAATCGGATGGTCTAGATCTATTTTGGGACTTTCTCACCTATTCACTGGGGGTTTAACCCTCGGGTATCTCTTGACAGATCCAATGGCTGTCGGGTTTTCCAGCCGAGATCTGACGGCTCAGACAGGTTCCTAACTTGTGCATTCTCTTCTCATGGACCTTGGGGATCTACGATCCCGATCTCTTCGCTACCCACGAAGACATAGAAAGACAAAGTGGTAAGGCATTTAACACCCTACTTTCTCCTACCAATCTAATGGTCATGTGTGACCATAGATTTCCCGACGGGATATCGTCCGTCGATCAACACCTATTCAGGGTTAAGTCACTTAACACTCCAGTTTCTTCTTCTGATCTAATGGTCGTGAGTGACCACCGATCTCCCGATGGGATCTCATTCGTTGATTCGATACTTATCAAGGATTTCTTAAGGCCTTGCGTCTTCACGTCCTTTTTTCAGGTTCTTGATGGGATTTTCGAGAAGGGTATCTCTATGGGGAGGTTTACCCAGGGTATTATCTGAGGCAGATAAGGGTATCGCTCTCCCGAGAACTAGACATGAAGTCTAAATTAGATCAGTACACACATAAATAATGATTTATGAGAACATAAGCCATACGTAGTCTTTCCATATAAACATACAACTACCAGTACTGATCAAGACATCATACATACATTCTTATAATGAAATCATTCACAATTTCACAGCTTATGATCATAAATGTCAACATACATATATTTCAAGATGCCAAAGGAAAAACACTTATCAGAAAGTAACACCAGGGGTTATGCAACTGCTAAGAGGGGTGCTCGTTTCCACCCAACCGTAGGCTCAATGACTCCCAGCGGATTTACCACTAGCCACCCCCCAGCTGAGACCACGATGTTGTGAGACTACGTCCATGTTTGTCAGTGACCAGGAGCGAAGGTTACTCTCCTTCCTCTCTGCTATCACTCACTCTGCATATCGCCAGAGTTCTCTTTCTCCCCTCGTGTCTGCCCCCAATCGCTTCTCCCCCACACCTTATCCTCTTGCGAGGTTGCGTGTGGCGCGATTTCCCTCGTGATGGTCAGGCCTGACGGCTCTACGGATGGGCGGTTCACCTCCCCATCCCTCATTAATTCCTGAGGAGCCATCTACCTACCAGCCCGCGAGACATTTAATTCGGGGCCAGTGAGCCTCTTTTGGTTCTCTGGGCCAGTGAAGTCCAAATACGGTATTGATTTTCGGTGGAAGTTAACGCCACCTTTCCAGGTGCCTTCCACCGCCTTTCTTCAGCCATCGTGGTCTCTTTTTTAGCATATCCCCTCTTAGCAGTCCTGCAATATAAATTCATAATATTATTCACATTCATCGACCTTTTCCACAAGGTCCATTCACATCACACATTCTCATTTTTGAGTTTTTCCACAGTTCTTGGCCAGTCTAGTTATTTTTACAAACTGGGGGAAACAGGGTGTTACAATAACTTCTGCATATGATCTCCAATTGAGGTGATTTTTGCATTGTTGGAAAGGTATCAATGTGTAGAATATAGTCAAGGGATAGTGTTGTGCTCATGGAATTTTTACCCCAAAAAATGTCATTTTATGCCTCAAAATGACTCTAGAAGGTTTTGAACTCCAAATCTCCAAATTAGGACCTACCACTAAAATGGGTTATGTAAGCTAATTCCTCCAATTTTCCCACCTAGAAAGTACCAAGATAGATGAAAAATTATATAATGATCCAATCTAAATCACTTTATATAATTATGTGAATTGGTAGGTTTAATTTATTGTATATAACACATTTGTATCTTCATTACTTACCGTCATACTAATTTATATATTTTCTTCTCACAGGTCGATAGTTTTGTTGACTTAGAAATGTCCATATTAAAAAAAAAGAGTTGATTGTTGGTTGTTTTTTCTTCTTCCAAACCTTTTAATATTTATTTCTTCTAAAAATCCTTAATCTTCAAGTGTTTTCTGAAACCAAATAGACTTCTCTATAACTTGCATGGTCTATTGTTATTTTGATATTGCTTAAATTGATTTTTTTCATTATAAAAAGATACCAAATATATACAAACTTTCTTACTCCCTACTTATTCACCTTACTTATGTTCATGTATAAACCCTTCTTCAAACTTAATATTATTACTAATACTGATCTTGTACTCGATAATCATATTATGACATTTTATTTGTTCATTTTATTCAAATAAAATGTCATATTTCCACATCACACCAAAGAATTTTAGTTGGTTCTCCTTTGATGTATGATATATATGCTTATGACCATATATAATACTTTCAATTATTATATCTTTTCTCACTTAACTTTTCTTCTATTATTTTGTTCCATACCAATTTAGTTGGGATTATTATTATTTTGCTCCATATCACTTTAGTTGGGATTATTTTCATTAATTCAATGCAAAAACTTATTTTACTCTTCTTCTTTTTTTATATGCTTCAAACATATTTTGGACCATATTTTTATAACTTTACTTTTATAATCAACCACACCATCCTACCCCAATGTATAAATTATTTTGAACTTCCTCCTTACTCTTTAACTTTTGATTTTCCAAACTCTTTGAATTTAATCAACCACACCATCCTACCCCAATGCAAAACTTATTTTACTTTTTTATTATGCTTCAAACACATTTTGGACCATATTTTTATAGTTATACTTTTAACTTCAACCACACCATCCTACCCCAATGTATAAGTTATTTTGAACTTCCTCCTTACTCTTTAACTTTTGATTTTCCGAACTCTTTGACTTTTGATTTTCCAAATTCATGARTCCAAAATTTTCTCCCTTTGTTATCCACTAAGGCTAGGTTTTTTTTGGGAAAGAGTTTTCCAAATTCATGAATCCAAATTTTTCTGCCTTTGTTATCCATTAAGGCTAGGTTTTTTGGGGAAAGAATAAATGATCCTTCAAGTATATTCACAAAAGGTCGGGTTTGATATCCACTAAGGCTAGGTTTTTTTGGGGAAAGAGTAAAGGATCCTTCAAGTATATTCACAAGGTCGGGTTTTTGGGGAAAAGAGTAAAGGATCCTTCAAGTATAATCACAATCGAGTTGTGTTGTACAAACTTTGGTAAAGTGATTATCTTCAAGTAGGGAATTAAAGAGGAAGGGTTCAATTAGTTCAACAAATGGTATTTCAGTCTTCTACCATTTCAAGTAGGGAATTAAAGAGGAAGGGTTCGATTAGTTCAACAAATGGTATTTCAGTCTCCTACCATGTCAAAACAACATCCATGAAAATAAATATATATTTATTTTTGTCTTCTTTTGATACACTCTTAGCCATATTCACACGATTTTGATCAAACGTTTTAAAAGTACAACCACAAGAAAAAATACAATAATTGTATAATAAGCATATCATTATCGCGCAAATAATAAATGAAAAAATATCAAATAAGATAGTACATACACATTTGCACAATTAAAATTGAGTAGAAAATCAAATTTGACCTTGTATTAACAATATTAAGATTTAATAACTAAGTCATCCAAATTACTAACTAATAAACCTCATTACAATGTCGAACATAGTTATAAATATTCTAAGAGAACTTGAAGTTGGGAAGTTGAAGTGCTAATAAACCTCATTACAATGTAATAGAGTTACAATGTGTTAATATTTTTTAAGTGATACTATTTTATAAAAAAATAAAAAGATAAGAAGATAGTGGTGATTTTTAAGGATAAAACATATATTCTTAACTATTAAACGTACTCAAATTATATTAAGATTGATCATTATCATAAATAAATTATATATTTATATTTTAAAAGATTTAATAAAAATACAAATTTATATTTAATACTACTAATTTTATCAATTCTTTTATAAAAAATCAATATAAATAAAAAAAATCTTATTAGATGGATAGTATTATAACCATGGATGGTATAATAAAATCACTACCCTTATAAATATGGTGCTATTATAACCATTTAACCTTTTTTGGTTTAAATATGATATCTCTCCACAGATATCTACAATATTTATATTATAACCTTTTTTGGTTTAAATATGATATCTCTCCACAGATATATACAATATTTATATACATAATATAGTATGTAAAAGACAATACAAAAAATATTAAATTTCATTATTAAACATATATACATAATATACTATAATATGTAAAAGACAATAAAAAAATATTAAATTTTATTATTAAACATATTAAGTATTTTGAGTTGATTTGATTTTTCATATTTTCATAATTTTACTCCACTTAAATATATAAATTTTATCAATATTACATAATATCTATGTTGTACTAGTTTTTGAAATGTGGAAATGTTGGGAACATGGATTTGGAATGAGTACAAGTTTTTTTTGAAATGTAGGAATGTTGGGAACATGGATTTGGAATGAGTACAAGTTTCTCTCAAATTTACAGGAAAATTTTTTGAGAGCTACAATAATATATACTAAAAAAATATAAAAAATATTTTAGATTACAATGATACTTTAGATTACAATGTATAGAGATATTGATACATTTTAAATCTTATTTCAATAAAATTGAAGGTCAATAGAGGACAATATTTCTCCTATTGTAACAACTACAATATTAAAATTACTAATTTAATTTGTGTTGATAATTATTTGAATATATTTAACACAATACTTAAACTTTAATATCCATAAATATTCCATTAGAAAATGAGAAACAAAATTGAAAATACATATATACAAGTGGAACAAATGCTTGTTGCGGATAAGGTATTGATTTATTCGACTTTCATGTTTAGTTTGGGCTTGAAGGAAAACATACATGTATTAAAAGTTTTTCATATCCACAACTATAATGTGAGTATTATTAAGTTTTGTTACTTAACTAATTTTTGAAGTAATTTGGTCTTAGTTTTATAGTGATATTTTGAATAAATATAATGAAAATATTTGTAAGAAATTATGTATTTGTAATAATGGAATAAATACATTTACATTTTAATTTAATATAATTTTAATTTAAAGCCCTTCTTTTAGGAAACCCGTTCCTAAGCTCCCATTTTTTTGATGAAGCTCCCAAAAAGCTCCCAAGTTCCCAAAAGAGTTCCTAGCCAATTGAGGACATTCCCAACTAATTCTCAAACTCACCCAACTTCAGGAACAAGTTTCACAGATGTTAAAAATTATGAGAACAGTTTCACTACAACTATGCATAATATAGTATGTAAAAATCAATAAAAAAATACTAAATTTTATTATTAAACATATTGTATTTTGACCTAATTTGACTTTTCATATTTTCATAATTTGATTCAACTTAAATACTATTTTCAAATTGCAATCACTATATATTATATAAACAAAATCAAATGATTAAAATTATCATTTACCCTATATTATCAATATATATATATATATATATATTCCATTGTAGTTCATCTTGAAGACTACATCCACTGCATAATCAAAGTATAGCCCACTTATAATCACATCAACTCACAAGAAGTAAATGTCACTCCATTACCATTATTAAAACATTACATTATATTTAACAACATAATTATGAACAATAATACTAAGGTCATGACCTGACTTTATACATCAAATATCTATAATATTTCCATATTAAAAAAAAAAAAATTATATATAACTTTCAAAATAATAAATTTAAATTTAAAAATATATATTAAAAATATAATTTTTAGATAAATTAAAATATTTTATTTTGATAATGAATAATTTAAAAATAAATAAAAAAAACAACAACATAATAAATTAATATAAATAAATATGTAAAATTTATTAACATTATTCAAAATAATATTATCAACGTAATTAAATATTGAAAATTTATTAAATTATAGTTATTTAAATCATTGTTAAGGAAGTTAATATTAAATACTTTGATTGAGACAGATACTAATATTAACATTGTAGTATGTAGGCCAACTTAAAAAATAACATAATAGCTACCAAGAAAGTGTTCCTCAATCTATACATATAAACTCAAATCCAATTATTGCATCACTTTCACATAATGCGTTGAATAAAGTGTTTATATCATTTTCACATAATGTGCTGTATTGAAGTCCATATGAAATAAGATTGATTTCAATTCAATATTAAAAAATTGAAATAAAATAATAACAATATAAATGTTTTAAAATTATTTATAAATATAAAATTTAAGTAAAACATGTAGTGTTCTGGTTTTCAAATTAATATATTGCCTTAAGATATGGTATAGGTTAAGATAGATAAATTTCCAAAATTTAGATTTAAAATGATTTCATATCAATATTATATTTAAGAAATAATATAAAAATTTAAAAAATAAAAATAAAAATTTAATTATAATAATAAATCTATATTAATATAAAAAATTATAAAAATAAAAATAAAAAATTAATTATAATAATAAATCTATATTAATTTTGATGTAAGTTATATAATAAAATGACATCACATGTAATATGAAAGTTATATAGAAGTTTTATGAAAAAAAAAAGAGTTATATAGAAGTTTTATGACAAAAGCTTTAATCTATGAAATTTCAAAATGGAGTTAATCATGATGGAGAGAGGGTTTTGACTCATTGAACAAGATGGAAGATACGAGAAATTTACAAGATTCTAAAGAGATCTTTTAATCGTTCTTCCAAATGTGAAGATATCATATAAAAAGAATTCAAAATTAATAAAAAGGACATTATTATGTTAGTTTTAAATATTTCCATATCTTAAGAATCAAAATATTTGTATCTTAAGAATCAAAATATTTTTATGATTTGGTTATAAAATTAAAAAAAAAAATTATATATTTATATGGTTTGGTAATAAAATAAAAAACAATTAATAAAAAAAAAATTGTAGTTTATGTGTTTTAGGTTTTGGTTATTTGTGTGGATATTTCTTTGAAATATTTGTCTTAAAACATTGTTTGTTGTTTTTTTTTTATAATTTAATTTAATTTATTTATTATTATTATTATTTAATTTCTTCAACTTTTACTTTTGATTTCAATTTTATTATTAATATTAAATAGTTTTATGCCTAATGATTTTTTTACTATTTTTCATAATAATTGAAACTCTTTTTCCACAACTATTAACCTTAATTCTTAATTCTATAAATATCTTACTAAACACTCTTTTCTATTAGAATTTCAATATTTTATACATATATTATCTCCCAAAAAAACTCAAACAACAATAAATAACATTTTTTTATAATTATTTTTTTAATTAATTTTATATTAAATTTTATTATTTATTTATAAATATTTAATTAATTAATTTAACATAAATAAATTCAAATTATTTTTTTAATCTTGAGCACTCAATAATTTGAATCCTTCTTATAATATTTATTATAAGAAACTAACATAATTTAAATCCTTTATGATATTCATGATGAGAAATCAACATTTTTATAAAGGAATCCTCTCTCTTTATGATATTTATGATGAGAAATCAACATTTTTATAAAGAAATCCTCTCTCTCTATATAAGAACTAAATATTGACAAAATGTACAAGATGTTTGTAATGGTTTAGATGCCAAGAAAAAATCATACAATCCTTTAAAACCAAGAGAAAGCAAGTATGCATGTATATGTTTCGATTGGGAAACTAGACTAAAAATGGAAAATAACTAGACTTAAAACCTTTAATTAACCAATAGTTTGTAATGACACTTCTAAAACTACCTGTGAATTGAACATACAAAACTTGGAGAAAAGTTGTATCTAGAAAACTGAAAAACATGGTGTCACATTGCATGAAGAACCTATGAGAATGGTGGACTTGCAACATTCGGGTGAGAAACTACAACATAGGACTTCACCTATGGTTGACCTGCAGTAGGAAACAGGAAGGAGCCACCATCTCTTTTTGCAATCCAAATCACCACAGAGATAAGATAAGCGTTATGCACCTCCAAAGTCTCCATGCAACATTCCACCTGGCGGAAATTTTCATATTTAGGAAGCATACCCAAATCCACCACTATTTTTGTGTGGCAGTAAAGTTCCAAGGTAAATTGTACTTGGAATTATGGGTCTTGGTGCATCCCAAATCCAGAATTTATCCCCCCACCTGTTGTTCAACCTCTTCGTCCTCCTTGAATTCCCTGACTAGATTAACCTCGACTTCCAATGTAGGCATGGTCGCCTAGTCTTCCACATGTACAAAATCATGGTAAAATTCAACAATGGCTACAAATTCCTTAGCAGTGCACTACAAATTAACAAAGGAGGGACAAGGTTTCCTTCCACAAGGAGCCATGATAAAATAAAAAAGAAAGAAAATAAATTTAGTTCACAGATGTAGACCAGATGTGTTAAGTACAAAAGACCTTAATACAGAAACACCACAATAGATCCAGAGAAGAATATAGAAAAATATCACTTTATTATTATTATCAAACCCTTAGGGTTGGGCAACACCAAACAATAGATCCTATTACAGAAGGGATCCACTCTTGTTCACTTGCCTCTTCAAGGGGGAAATTTATGCAAGAGCATCACTCCACCTCAACAAATGCTCCAACATGCAGACGCACAATGGAAAAAGGGAGAGGCACCGACCCTCCCATTTTTAAATTTTGAAATATGATCCAATACAGATTTTTGTGTTGTAAGGCCGATAAATGCCACGCCATGCCTTTGTAAAGGTAGTGGGTAGGATTGCCTTAAATGGTTTTCTGTAGCAAGTCCAGATCGTAGTCAGGTCTAGATAAACATTTATGGAAAGTAGCCATAGGAGTATGGTGCCATAACTAATATAGTGATAACACTAAGGAAGTGAAGAGGATAAGCTCGTAGAGACCTCACTTTGTAATTAAGGAGACTTGAGAGAGAGAGATCTTGGGTAGAAGGTCTTAGGAGAAGAACTCAAAGTAGAGTTAGGTTAGGAGAACTTGAGAGAACTGGGACTCTGTTGCAGTCCAGTTTTTTAAACATTTGTATAAACACACAGAGATAATAGAAAAGCAGTTTTTCCTGCATATCGTGTGTTTGTGTATTTTCATGAATGAATGTTGTGGATGTGTGATAAGTTTCATTTGCAGTAGGAGATAGATTTATTTTATCTTCAATGACTTTTATAATATTGTTCTTGATTCTTTAGGTTGTGCAAGGAGTGCACAACAGAACAATTGAGGTTTTGTAGCCAGCGCAAGGAGTGCACATCTGAACTCTATGGAATCAAAAAAGAATGTGCCAGGAGGGAACACCAGAGAAATAAAAAAATCCATAGGAACCTAAAGGTTACTGAATACCTTAGTGGGGGAAACTGTGCAGGACGAGCACAGAGAAACCAATTTATTGAGAACTCTGTAGAGCTCTTCTAGGTGGGTAATCGAGTGAGTGCAAGAGTGCACAGAAGGAAGTCCGTGTTGAGTTAAGGAGGAACCAAAGTTACTGAACACTCTGTAAGGAAGAGATATGAAAGGTGTGCATCGAGCAAGGATATTGCTAGGAGGGAGAGAAGAATTTCTTTTCAAGAAATCCTTAGGATCTGATTTTGATGAAATCCCAAAAACGCAAGGAGTGCATGGGAGATCGAATTCTTTGAGAAGATCAAGCTCAGAAGGAATAACAAAAGGAGTGCGTGGGAAGTGGACTTATTCTAAGTCCTAAATCTCAGAAGAGACAACACGTTCAACAACGTAAGAGAGACCCTAGATATTCGGGTTCGCGGGAGAAAGTTCAAAGGCCGAGAGCTTTGAACACTTTCAAAATCTTCCAAGTCAGGAGAAGGTGGAAGCTCAGGAGGAGGAGTGACAACAACCATTAGATTGGTTGTGGGAAAGGAGCCTAGACCATTAGATCAACGTCCAGTGACATAAGGAAGCACAAAGGAGGAAACAGATCTCAAGTGTTGGATCTGAGCGCAGAGGATTAGCCATAGTCTCATCACGATAAGGTGCACAAGATTTAGCATTGTGTATATGCAGGAGAGAAAACTTGTTGAAGTTCTAAAGTCCCAAAACCATTTGGGACTATCCATCAAATGGAAGGACACGTGGCGGAAATCTATTGATTTTGGATAGAACTGCTCCGGGAGGAAAGAGCGCACAGAGAAGTTGAAACTTTTGAAGCTCGAAGAGCCGAAGGGCCGAAATGAATCTGGATTGTTAGATTCAGATGGAATACGTGTCAATGGGTCATGAGATGCAGAAGGAGGCAGAGGTGTAACACTGAAACACCCGAAGGGGGTGCTGCATCAGGTGGTATCAGAGCCATAATTTTTCTTGTAGATAGAAGGCAAAAAGCGAGACAATGACATGATATACTCTGACACTAGGTGGTATCAGAGCACATAATTGATTTATGTAGGCAAAGGAGGTAATATGATGACATCAAGTGGTATCAAAAGGCCTAAATTTGTTTGTAGACAACAAACAAAGGAAAGACGGTGAAAGGAGATGACCTGATAACATCAGGTGGTATCACAAACAGGATTTTTCCTGTAGACAACAGGTGAAGGAAGCAGAGTATTGATGCTCTATGAGGAGGTTGTTGCACGCGCATAGCAACAACAAAAATGTAAATAGCCAGGTGAGCTGTGAGAAAATATGGAGATGTTCTCGGATGTAGAGTGATCCATAGGTTTTCCAGGAGGGCAGACATAAGGTGGAAATGGATACTGAAGGCCATGAGCATGGTCGAAGAGAAGGCTGCAAGAAGAAATGCAATCCAAAGATGGATCTAGATCTCAATGAGATAAGAGCAAGGATGGAAAAACTAGCATTGAGGATGCATCAAGAGGAAAAGGTACGATGGAGGTACAAATTTCCTTTGAACAGGAAGGCAAAATGACCTGTTCAAAAATTGTTGGCCAGAAAGAAGAAACAAGACTTGAGAAGGTGGCTGAGGGAATTAGAAAACCTCAGTGACACAGAGGAAGAACAAATTCACATCTATGAACCAGAAATTGGGAGACACCTCAGTGATGAGGAGGAGGTGAGATCAGATGAAGATCTCATAAACTTCCAAGTGGGTAGAAATGGAATTTTGAGTTTCCAGGTGGGCAATAGAAAGAGATCAGTGGAAGGTCTCATGTGCTGCCAGAGGAGCAGTGCTGAAAGTTCAAATTTCCAGGTGGGAAATGAGATGGGATTGGTTGATCTCATAGACTGTCGGGTGGGAAGAAAAGAAGTCCCAAATTTCCAGGTGGGAAGGGGGAAAGAAATGAGACCGTCAGAAAGTCTCAAGAGCTCAGAAGTGAGTTCAGGTCAGCAAGGAGTGTTGATAGGTGAATATTCATGTGGATTTTGAGACCATGTGAATGAAGATGATGAGAAGTTAAGTACTTCCACCATCCAGAAGGAGGATCAGAGGATCGTTTTGATTATTGGAGGGATCAAGAAATTCCTTCCAAACAACCAAGTAGAGGCCAGTGCACATGATGAAGGTGCAACAGAAGAAGAAGGACATCTAGCAGAAAATTTCAAAGAGGAATAAATGGAGTAGAAACTGATGTTTTCCCCAGCAAAAGAAGATGAGCATTCAAAATAATGGCTCAAAAATTTCATCTAGGAGATTGAATAGGAGATGACTGCAGCATTGGAGCTTGCATCATCAGAGGAAACAGATAGCATGGAATTTTTTGGTTTGTATGAAGAATTGGAATCCCTAGAGAGATGGGTAATGGTGCAAATATTGCACATCCAACAGGTCAAGTTAGAAGCAGATGGAGGAGCATACCATCCAGAGTAATGGTTGGAGGGACTTGGAGATGTACCAGCAGAGGAGTTGACATAAGAAGTCCATATGTCAGAGGAGGAAGTTGAGCAACAACTCAATGATGAGATTGCAGAACTAAAGTTTGCAGCAGAGTGGCAACTTAGTGCCACAAATGGAAATGAAGACAACATGGGAGATTGAATAGATCTTCCCATTGATAAGTATGGAAAGAAGAAGGAAGTGCAGTAGAGAAGACTGCATAAGAAGAACCAACCACTGGAGCAGCTAGACAGGGTGATAGAGGAGATAAGGAAGCTGATGATGAGGTYAGTGCAAGAAGCAATCAACAAAGGAAAGTTGAACAAAAGATAACCTACAACAACARYAGGGAAGAAGAAKAAGAAGCAACAACAACAACATCAACATAGCCGGAGAAGAGAAAGAGGACAACTCCAAGGTAAAGTTTGGGATCCAGGGATTTCAACACTAGAGAAGAGGAGCTCATGAGTAGGATCTCATGATTTTCCYAGCAGTGGAGTATGATGYAGGAGCATCGCTCCACCTTATCAAATATGCCAGCACGCCAACATGCATACGCACAATGGAGAAAGGGAGAGGCATCGACCCTTCCATTTTTAAATTTTGAAATATGATCCRATACGGATTTTCATGTTGTAAGGMTGATAAATGCCAGGCCATGACTTTGTACAGGTAGTRGGTAGGGTTTCCTTAAATGGTTTCCTGTAGCAGGTCTAGATCRTAKTYAGGTCTAGATAAACATTTATGGAATGTAGCCGTAGGAGTATGGTGTCATAACTGAGACAATGATAGTACTAAGGCAGTGAAGAGGATAAGCTCGTAGAGCCCTCTCTTTGTAATTAAAGAGACTTGAGAGAGAGATATATCGGGTAGAAGGTCTTAGGAGAAGAACTCAAAGTAGATTTAGGTTAGGAGAACTTGAGAGAACCGGGACTCTGTTGCGGTCCAGTTTTTGTAAACATCTATATAAACACACAGAGATAATAGAAAAGCAGTTTTTCCTACATATCGTGTGTTTGTGTATTTTCATGAATGAATGTTGTGGATGTGTGATAAGTTTCATTTGCAGTAGGAAATAGATTTATTTTATCTTCATTGAGTTTTATAATATCATTCTGGATTCTTTAGGCTGTGCAAGGAGTGCACAACAAAACAATTGATGTTATGTAGCCAGCGCAAGGAGTGTGCATATGAACTCTGCGGAATAAAAAAAGAACGTTCCAAGAGGGCACACCAGAGCGATCAAAAACTCTAGAGGAACCTCAAGGTTACTGAATACCTTAGGGGGGGAAACTATGCAGGAGGAGCACAGAGAAACAAAATTACTGAGAACTCTGTAGAGATCTGTCAGGTGGGCATCGAGCGAGTGCAAGAGTGCATAGAAGGAACTCTGTGTTGAGTTCAGGAGGAACCGGAGTTACTGAACACTCTGTAAGGAAGATCTCTGCAAGGTGTGCATCGAGCAAGAATATCGCCAAGAGGACGAGAATACTTTCTTTTCAATAAATCCTTCGGATCTGAGTTTTACAAAATCCTAGAAACGCAAGGAGTGCATGGGATATCGAAATATTTGAGGAGATAAATCTCGGAAGGAATAATGCAAGGAGTGCGTGAGAAGTGGACTTATTCTAAGTCCTGAATATCAGAAGAGACAACACGTTCAAGAGTGTAAGTGAGACCCTAGATTGTTGGGTTCGCAGGAGAAAGTTCAAAGGCCGAGAGCTTTGAACACTTTCAAAATCTTCCAACTCGGGAGAAGGTGGAAGCTCAGGAGGAGGAGCGAAAAAAACCATTAGATTGGTTGTGGGAAAGGAGCCTAGACCGTTAGATCAACATCCAGTGACATAAGGAGCCTAGTACTGCTCCAAATACAATAATAATTCCTGACTTCCCCATTACATTGATTGAACCCCTTTATATAGTGCTACCAACCACCTAAGAACATTCTAGAAGAGGAACCTTCTAGAAGCAAAATCTACTGGTAAGCCCTCTTACATTAATTGTGTCTATGTTGGGTCTTATTTACTAAAAGTGGCCTTCATACATAACAATACATATCTACTATTATTCCCCTTGGGTACCTCCCTAGGTACCCCATATTATTCCCCTTGGGTACCTCCCTAGGTACCCCATATTATTCCCCTTGGGTACCTCCCTAGGTACCCCATATTATTCCCCTAGCTACACTACATTCCATCCCCTTTATGAAAGCATTGTCCTCAACGCTTTTTATGAGGGAGTACAACCATATACCAACGTCCCATGGATAAGTGTGGACCATCATGTTGAAGTAGGTTGGAGAACCAACATCCCATAGAAGTGCTAGCCACCATGTTAAAGTAGTTCAATCTCCATTGTAAACCGAGGTCCCATGTCCAAGTGCTCATGTGAACTCCATGTTGAAGATATTTAAACTCAATAGCCAACTGAAAATGAGGCTCCAAAGATTGACGTCGGTCATGTGGATCCAAATATGTAGAGTCGGACAAAAAATCATCCACTAGTACTGGAGAATACGAAGACTAAAGAAGAGTATGCACATAAGGTTCTTGATTTCTCTCCAGGATGTTCTCTACATAAGGTGGAGTAGAGTCATCAAATAGAACATGAAAGTGGTTGTCATCCCAAAAATGACAACTATCCATATACCAATCATCACAATTGGCCTCAAAATCATACTAAGCATATTATTCTTGATTATATTCTTTCTTGATTTAAGGTTATATGGTCCCCATAATATATTTCTCTTTCTCCTTAGCTCCTGTCTCCTCCATATTTTGAGCATAATCTATTAGGCCCTTGACAGGTTCAATAGCTCAGATAACGTCATTTAGGGCCGTGAGGAATGGAGAGAGAAATTGTTTGCATGGCATATCCATTGGAAACACCACATATAATATACAAAAAGAAAATTCTTAAAATTATCTATCCAATGGCACTGATATGGTAGCAATCTTAGCACCCTATCAAAATTTATGAGCTTTGCAGACTTGTCGTCATCACAAGAAAACCTAAACAAATCATTGATTCTAAATCAACAATATATTCACTTATGGAGCTCCTATTTCGATGATTTTTTTTTGAAATGGAATATTTTTTCAAGTGGAACTAATATCTATAATTTATTTGGGAAAATTTGACCCCAAGTTCTACATAAATAAATAAAAATGCATAGGCGTCCATAGACAAACCCTTAAAATTAGTACGTTTTAAAATGATGATAACTTCACTTCCTGGACTCTGTTTCAGATGATTTTTTTTAATTGGTTTTTTTTTCTGAGAGGAACTCAGATATACAACCATTTTATTCCAATTCTAGATAGAAATCTACAATAATTTTCTAGAGTTTCGCAGTCCTATTTTTCTTCTTCAAAAAAATCTGCAAAATAGAAAAAAGTATCCCTTTTTTCATGGCTGAAGAAAGCGCTCTGATACCACTTGTTAAGTACCAAAGACCTGAATATAAAAAAAACAAAATAGATATAGAGAAGAATATAGAAAAATATCACTTAATTATTATCAAACCCTTAGGATAGGGAAACACCATACAATAGATCCTATTATGGAAGGGATCCACTCTTGTTCGCTTGCCTCTTCGAGGAGGAAACCTACTAATGAGCTACTGCTTCAAATACAATAATACTTGTTGACTTCCCCATTACATTTTTTGAAACTTAACAAGATGAGAACCATATCATACCATCGTAGGGAGCAAAGCCAAAGCATGAAAGCGTCCACAACCTCCCCTCGCAATTTAACCTCACTTTGGTCAAAATACCTACTAACTCCAGACATACCATTTTTTCATTGCATCTCCCAACCATGAATATAAACATGATGTAGGGTCATGTATAGGGTTCCCAAATCATGTGATCCATCAAGCTCAACATCAACCACTGGACTATCTCCATTACCTCACACATCCTCCATTCCCAGGTGAAGTACAAGGCCACGAACATCCGGAGCTTAGATCCTCGCCACCTGGTTCATTAAACTGTGTTCCATCTCTTTAGACTATGACACATAGTCATCTTCTCTAGTAGACACCCCATCCAAGGTATATATATATATATATATATGTATGTATGTATGTATGTATGTATGTATGTATGTATGTATGTATGTATGTATGTATGTATGTATGTATGCATGCATGTATGCATGTATGTATGCATGTACACACACATATATAACATTAATCTTGTTGTGATTTCACATTAAAAACATTTTTAATTACACTATTATTTAAAGTATGATTTTAATATTTTATAAAAATAGTTTTAAATTTTTTACGGTTCGCATTTTAAGAATAAGTAAAATTATTTGAGAGTTTTATACTTTAAAATAAGTATAGATTATTAAAATTCTCCCTACATAAAGATTGCATAAAAATCGAAGGGAGGTATATTTTGATTTTGATTTTGATAATAGATTTACTTGTCGTTCTAAGTAGGTGGCGTTTTAAAAAAGGATAAAAAATTAATATGTCGTTGTATTTTTCTTTTTAATAAATAAATCATTCATTCATTAATAATATATAAAAATTACAGGGGCGACAGGTGCGAGGGAGTCATCTTTGACTCTGAAGGAAATAAGACTATTGAGTATTCTTGAGGTATAGGAAACAACACAAATAATCAAGCAGAGGCTCTTGTAGTATATATGGGCATGCATCTCATCCCAACAAATAAATATGCTTAGCTAATCATCATTGGTGACTCTGATTTGAGCATCAAGGGGCTCCAAAGATTAATAAAAAATCCCCATCCCTGTCTTATGCAGATCTACCAATGAATAAGGCATTTGAAGAAAAAATTACATTATGTGAGCTACTATCATATTTAGAAAAAGAAGAATGGGGAGTCAGATTCCCTAGACAAAGAATAAAAGCATCTGGCGCAGAGCACACTCTGAATAAATGAGGACTACTCTCATTCTTATCTCCCATAAAATCAGAATGCAAATTGGCAAAAATTTAAAATATCTCAATGTGAAATCATGGTTCACGAAATTGAATTTTGAAAAGAAAGGATCATTAGGGGATGTGATCCCAACTCCCATTCATATTGGAGATGCTAATGTCACCCCAACTCACATTGTACTAGGTGGATCCATCATACTAGAGACACGAGGCCATACCTCATTTCCACAAATTCTCTATCATCTCAATGCGATGCTAATTAATTTATCTCCATGTGAGTTGACAAACTTATGTGGGATTTTATTTTTAGATCAAGTTTGAATCCATGAAGCCATCTCCCTTGGTCTCGCAAGCGTTACAGTCCTCGTGGGTTCTACATCAAAATACTTGCCTCTTGTAATGGATTTTCACACTTCTTCATCATTACAGTGTATGATGCCATGTTCCCGATTGGGTCTTAGAAATCAATTTAATAGAAGAATATCACTAGGATTGTGGCCAAATGATCAATGACATATGCAGTGAAAAACACATTTTTTTATTTTCCTATATAGGAATATATACATGGAAGATCTATAACAACTTTTATATGTATCAGGAAAGACTCAAGAGTCATAGGGGCAATAGTAAAATTGCAATTTTGATTCAGGCCACTGGCTGCTTTTAATTTTTATATATTTTGGCTATTTTGGTTCACGCACAACCTCCTTGTTAAATACAAATCATAACCGTTTCTTTAAAAAGAATCAATATATAAAAATTACATACTTTTCAAGTTATAGTTCAAATTTTCGATGGTTCTACCTGTCATATTCAAAATTATTAATAGAATTAGTTGTGTTACTCATATAGTTGTCTATTCTCAAATACCTCAATAAAACACTATAAAAATAACCATAGTTATCCATAATACATTATTTTTCTAAGTAGTATGCTAATTTATGATATTGGGATACAAAATCACCCATTTTAAGATTAACATAAAATCTAGACAAAAGGAATTGAAGCATGGTCATGAGGTTATTAGTCACCACCCTCTAAAGCTGAGTCTACATAAATGTAGATTGGTTGAGTAGATACCTGATCCTTTGTTTATTTTCTTTGGTCATTTGTATTTTTCTCCTCCATCCCAACTTCAATCCCTCTCATTTCTTTATCTAGGGATTCATATTTCTTGTCGATGAAGTTCAATTCTTCCATAATAACTTGTTGCTAAGTGTCTCACTTTTCTACTACCTGCACAATGAAGTATTTGTTGTTACAATATATTTCCACAATCCTAAAGTATTTGGTGTATTGATTGCAATAAAAACCTATGTCCAGAATCCAATTTAGGAGCTTAGCATCAACAACTTTATAGGAGGCATTATCGTACTTTTTCCTAGCCAAATTGCCAATTCATTCCACCTCCTCCTTTGTTGGAGTTACTTCACACACACCTAGGATTTCTTTTTCCTAAGGTTTTTTCCTTGTTTATTAGTCATTATCCAGTCTCCTATATTTTAGGGGAGAATATTCCATCTGGAGAATATTCTCTTCAGTTGACACTTCAGTTTGACTAGCTGAGTTGAGTCTAGATGTTGCATTGGTTTTGTTACCATGCAACAATGGGATCATCACCATGATAATGATCAATAGCCTTGGTTTCATCACCATATTGGTGCATTACCCTTTATTCCTTGATCTACTCCTCACTACTTTCTGTTTCAATCAGTTAACTCAAGACTGGTTGACTAGTTAACTCAGTTAGGTGGCAGTTCACTCCCATAACTGAGTGTGTATGTCCAAATCACTCTAGACCACCACTAAGGTGAATTGGTCTTCCTCCAATGAGAATTGATTGAGTTATATAGAGTATATCATGTGAAAATTATTCATTATTCACACGGTTAATGAGAATTCTTCCATTCTTTCTCTCTTGCTTCTTCTTTCTCAATTTCTCTCTACAAATGCATGTGGTATTTTCTAGCTAGATCTATTCTGTGAAGGTTCAATATATTTACATGGTATCATATCCAATGGGATTCCAAAGAAAATATACACCAAATGTTTTGCAGGTACAAAAGATTGAAGATAACGGAAAGATGGATTTCCAAAAAAAAAGCATTCTTACACCTTACAATTACTTTGCATGGAAGGAGAAAATAGTCATACATCTCCGAACCAGAGGATTTTACAAGTTAACCTTGAATAAAAACATAGAACCAACATCATCCATAGAAAAATCCAAGTATTTAAATCGAATGGATGAAGCATTTAGAACAATTTGCAGTCTTATTTCTCCTGATCTCCTTTTTCGCATATCTTCCTGTAAGACTCCCAATGAAGCCTGGACCACCTTGGAAGGGATCTTCCGCAAATAGGATGATATGAGGGGACACATGATGGAGGTGGAATTTCTCACATTGGGTCCAAAAAGATTTGACAATATCTGAGATTTCTTTACAAAATTCAAGGATTTACTGTCGCAACTCAAAGCTTGCGGGGTTGATAAATCTAAGGAGGAGAAACAAATGGTTCTCACCATTCTCTCCAAAATTGGTCCTGAATTCTCTGTTTTCATATCAACATTCCATTTTGTCAAATTCGCCTATGGAGCCACCTAGAAGATGACTTATCTTAAGGACTATATTGAATCCTTGACACAAGAGAAAACCAAGCTCATGAACATGGGAAAAATCAAAGGCCCAAAGGTGCATGCACTCACTATGCAAGATTTCAGCCACAAATATCAGAAATATAAAGATAAATACAAAAGGAAAGCTATTCACATACGAAGAAGGAAGGGTACACAAAACCCTTCACCGATGCCTTTAGATCCAAAGGGGAAAAGGGAAGAAAATAGGAGAAATGCATGTACTGTCACAAAGGATTCCATCCAGAATCCACATGCATGCAAAAAAAAATAGATCTAATGACTCAAATACTTCATCAAAACAACCTTGGAGATCGCATCCCCGAGGGTGCCAAGAAGAAGAAGCCAAAATATCAGAATCCCAAGAAAGACAATTCTAGCCATGCCTTGATTTCCATCAAGTCCTCTCCCAATGCTTGGATCGTAGATTCAGGAGCATCACATCACATGGCTAACACAAAAGTAGTATATTCTTCATTAAATGAATTCAAAGGTCCTCCTATTCTGATGGGGAACAACTATTTTTTCGACGTCATCGACAAAGGAAGGATTGAATTCACCAACAGAAGCTTCGAGAACGTGTTGCACGTTCCAAAACTTTCTGTCAATATTCTCTCCATGTATTAGATGATGAATTATGGCACTGGAAATAAATTAATATTCAAACCAAATTTCGTGGACATCTATGACATGAAAACCAACTCCATGGTTGATACCGGTGAGGTAAATCATCAATCTAGATTGTATACTTTTTATGAATTCATTAAATCTGATTCTGCTTTACTGCTTACTCATGCTGATGAAAGTAGTAGGATATGGAACGAAAGGTTTGGACATTTGAATTTCAGATACATGCAATAAATTGCCAAGAAAATATTTTTTGATGGTTTACCAAACATCCATTTCCTCAAGGGATTATGTGAGGGATGTGTTCTCGGAAAACACCCTCAAGAGAAATTCAACAAAGGAAAGTCTCAGAGAGCTTCTGCTCCTTTAGATCTGATCCATAGTGACCTCATGGGTCCTTTTTCGCATCCATTGATTGACAAAGAGAGGTTTGTTCTCATTTTTGTTTATGATTTCTCACGTTTTACATGGATCTACTTTCTTAGGAAAAAAGCCTAGGTCTTTCAACACCTCAAAGATTTCAAAGCCCTAGTTGAGATAGAGTCTAGAAAGAAGATCAAATTCCTCTGAACTGATAATGGGGGAGAGTATGTAAATCATGTGATCCAAAATATTTTCCATGAGGTAGGGATTCAGTTGCAACACACAGTTCCCTATACTCCACAACAAAACAAAGTTTATGAGTGGAAAAACAGATCTCTAAAGGATATGACATCTTCCATGCTGCATGCAAAGTCACTATGACAGATATTATGGGCCGAAGCACTTAATTGTGAAACATACATCCAAAACATATCTCCTCATAGATATTCCAAGGATAAGACCCCTATGAGGCTTGGAGTGACCTCAAACCGGAAGTGACCCACTTTCACATTTTTGGTTCACGTGCATGGTCCCAGATTCCCTATGAAAAGAGGAAGGCACTTGATCCACAGAGAAATAAGTGTATTTTTGTTGGATACCCTGACAGTGTGAAGATATATAGGCTTATTGATATTTCCTCAGACCAGCTCATCATTGAGCGTAGTTTCCAATTTGAGGAAAGTGTCTTGCATGCACCTTAGCAACCTAATGCAAACACCTTCATTCTTCCACCTGTCTGAGATGATGAGAATGCACATGATGAATATTCTTTAGATGAGAGTTATGATTCAAAGGACTTAGATGATTCAGATATAGAGTCAGTATAGTCAGATCCAGAGTCAAAGAATCTAGATGCAGTTGCAGAGATAAAGTAGAGGCCCAAGTGGGAAAAGACTACTCTTGAGGATGCAGGGGGTCTTGTTGGTGATCTAGCTGATACTAGGAGGACTCAATCTGATTTTGAGGACCCTCCTGTTGCACTCACTTCCACTGAAACATTTCCCTCTAGGCATATTTTCTTGGTTCATTCTTCAGATCCACAATCTTATGGAGAGGCTACTAGAAATCCCATTTGGGAATCCTCCATGCAGAAGGATTACATCTCCCTCAAGAACCAGAATTGGTATTTGTTTCCCCTTCCTTCTGGGAGGAAGCTTGTTAGATGAAGATGGGTCAACAGGACCAAGAGCACAGTGGATGGAAAAATTAGCAGATACAAAACCAGGCTTGTTTCCAAAGGCTTTCAGTAGGTGCATGGTATTTACTATGATGAGACCTTCGCTCCAGTAGAGAAGATGGATTCCATACAATTGGAACTTACCATTATAGAAGCCAAGGAATGGGAAGTCCATCATATGAATGTGAAGAATGCATTTCTTCACGGTGATCTCTCTGGGAGATCTATATGGAGCATCCCCAGGGATTTATGTAGGACTCATCTTTGGTTTTTCAACTGAAGAAGTCCCTTTATGGCCTCAATAAGGCTCTAAGGGCATGGTATGCCAATATGGAATCCTACATGTTGTCATAGAACATTGTAAGTTGTAAATCAAACTCGAATGTCTACATGTTCAGGATGGTTGATTCACTTCTACTCTTAGTTTTGTATGTTGATTATTTGTTGATCATCATTTGTTCAACTTCAACGATTGTTGCAGTTAAGAGGATTATACATGACAGGTTTTTGATGACGCACATGGGTCCGCTACATTTATTTCTTGGACTCTAGATCAGTCAGGATGCATCAGGAATCAAACTATCTCAGACCAAGTATGCACGAGATCTCCTTGAGATATTTCAGATCACAGACTGCAATTCTGCTCCGACTCTGTTTTCGGATAAATTGGTAGGTGTGGACACTAATAGATCTCCCTAGATCCACCTGGATCTAGAACAAAACATGATAGAACATGACTCTTTCTCTAAGTTGCAGTCATTGAATCTACTACTAAGAAGGAATGAGTGACATACCTTTATATCGCTTCCTTAGGTCTCTGTTGTTCCCACTTTGCTCTGATGCTCTTGTGAAATCAGGTCTAAGACAACACAAACCAACCAAAGTGAAGATAGCAAAGTATATTCAATGTCAACCTATGCATATGATCAAGGAGTTATGCAATAAAATAAGAGTGATTTTATGGGAAAGGGACATGCTGCTCTATTATATTAAATGAAAGTAGAAGATACAACCAGATCGCCTTGATGTCACAAGCTTCCTTCCAGTGACCCTTGGTTCCAACACACACACTTGTTCTACATTTGCATGAAGAAGATCCGGTACAACTTGATAGACCAAATAGAGTCTTCAAGATTCTATCCAAGCAGATTCCTTCACACAATTCTTTCACCAATTCTTCATTCAATGTTTCTTAACCTTTTTCATGAGAAACCTTTCAATATATAGGAGAAGGAGATATGGTTAAATGGATGAGGATGATCCCACTAAATCTGAGAAGTCAGTAGGATGCCAACCATGCGAATTCCAACTCATTTTCTAGAAGATTCCCTTTTAGAACCTTCGTGACCTCTTCTCTTTCCCAAGCTTTGAAACAGGTTTGCACCCTACCTATAGAGAAGAATGTGAAAAGTTCGCACCCTAAGTATGGGTTGCCTGCAAGAATGAAGTATTTTCGCACCCTACAACATAGGTAGCCTGCAAACTCATCTTAAAAATGTGTTTTTTGGAAGAAGACAACAATCACTTTTCTCAGGCAAAAAGTCCTTGTGGGAGCCTGAATACATCACTTGTAGAGACATAACCAAAGTGGCCAAAATAATGTGTAACAGAATTCCCCCCAAAGTATGAGGCTGGAACTTGTGACAACCAAAATACTTTGTAAAATGCATGTGTGTGTCAAAAACAAGGAGCACACCTAATCGGAAACCTGTAAACAATCAAGCATCTACAGAATATTATACCAGTTCTGAGGTAGGAATTCCCATGCTCAGATCACAAATGAATGAAATTATAAATGTAGGTCATGGCCAACAATCATACACCGTGGATCCATGTCATCAAAATCCTACATAGCCACCAGGAATACACTGTGGATCTATGTGAGAAGACTTGAATTAAGACATATCCACGTGACATACAAAGTGGATCTATGTGCTGATACAAATCATACATACTCCATCGTAGCTTGGATAACAAAGATGAGTGACTCCTAAGAAGGAACTGCAAGGGAAATCACCATTGATGTCAATGACTCCCAAGGTATTGAAGTACAATCCAAACAAATGAGAATGAATGAGCTGAAGTCGAGCACTCGGTGGAATCTCTCGATCAAGGATCAATGATGTGAAACCCTTGTCGAAAGTGAAGAGACCTACCATTAAGGCATGTAGGTTCCAAGGTACTAAATGATTTCGAAGTCTCATTTCCAGATAATGAATTGGAGTCGATAGAACAAGAATCATCACAGGAGGGTCTCGATGTATCCCCCATCAATGACACAAAATAAGTAACAGATTTTGAGGGTGAAACAAAGTATGAATATGGGTTGAAATAGACACAGGGAAGGCCGACATAGTAAGAATGGACAACTACAAATGGCCGACTCAATAGAGGGCTTGTTCGAACTTCTCTTGAACATATGAATGACATGACCAAGGACTTGGAAGCACTGACTCAAAGATGACCCAAGATATGACCTTGTAGCAAGTTGAACGAGAGACAAATGGATTTCCCAACCTGGATTCAAATGACGAATAGGGGGTGTCATGTTCAAGAGTGACGCTTACTACCATTAATACAAATATGAAAACATATCCCTTTCCCAAAATTTCCCCCACCATGTCTGGCGAGTACCTCTTTATTTTTACACAATATTGAAGAGGATAACATATGCTTGTCGATGTAAGCTCATCCTTTGGATGAGTCCCTCAGAGTATATTTAACGAACCCTAGGAAGGAGTGGTTCGGTCCCATTGAGGGTCTTTTGATGTTTGTTTAACGAGTCCAAGGATAGAAAACTTGGGGTTTTTTCATGTTTTGAGAGTTTGAAAAACACTTAAAGATAACTCTCCCAGTTCCTTTTTCGTAAAAGAGTTCGACGAGACCGAAAAAGTGATAAACTATCGCCCGTCGAACGTTTTCTTCAAATACTTTAACAAGTGTGAAAAGAACAAGATCTCTCGACAATCTTTTCATTTTTATGGATCGTGAAAAGAGATTAAAGGATACTCCTTTACGTTCATCATTTTCATGTTACCATGACGAGTACGAAAAGACGAGAAAAAGTATACTCGGTTACGTTCTCATATATTTTCAAGCACGAGAACGAACAAAGACTAAGCTTGAGGTTTTTTCTAAAAAACCCTAAAAAAGTAGTCGTACATGCGACAAAAGAAAAAACACCCATACCCCCTCATTCGGACTGCAAAGTAGCTATATCTGCGAAAAACCACACTCACAAGGCTATTAAGGTATTAAGTTTTGTAAACAAGGCAATAAAAATAATATATAAAATCAATAAAAAAATAGTAAAAAGTGAATAAATATGGGTGAAAAGGACTTTTTACCATTTCATTGTTACTTTGCCAAAAACTTGTCCAACATACCTCATTTTCCCCCAAATTTCTTTGCTCGATTGCGGGAGGCACAAGCGATCATTCAGTGAACGGTTTCAGCCAACGAGGTAATCTCTTGATTCTCCAACTTTTCCATGGTTTATTTTTGGTTTTTATGGGCAATTTTTAGATTTTTGAGTCCATTTTAGGGTCAGAACATGTTCTCAAGCATTCTCGCAGGTGGGCTTCAGGGTACCTGCAAGAATCTCACACTGTGCAAAAGGTCCACTTGCGAGGGTCGAAAAATGGATTTTAAAGTGAGGTTTTGCTCAATAAAAATTATGCAAGAGTTTAAAACAAGTTTCTAACTTCCCTCTCATGGCTCTTTTGCAGGTGTTTGACCATCACGGTGTTGGAATGGAGAGAAAGAGAACATGAGGAGGATGATGCCATTGCCAGGAATGACCCGGGTACAGTCACTGTCCTCCGGGACTGTGGGCTCTTGAAATTTTTCAGGATTCCAGGCATGAGAGTCCAACTTAGGTTGTTGGAATACCTAGTCCACATGTGGGATGTGGATCAACAATTATTTCACATGGGAGTCCATATGCTGACACTAGATATCAAGGATATCTACTTTTTGACGGGGTTGTCACGACATGGATACCATGCTACTTTGACTAGAGGTAAAGGCGACAGACTCCCTATGAGAGAGTATTTTCGCCAATATTGTGTTCCCGAGGCAGAGAGAAGCAAGGGTAAGGTTGCCATTTGGGGGGTCCAAGATCTGACCCTACGGACCATCTTGTTTACTATTGCACGCATGGCTGGGAGTGCGGCTCTGCACATGGCTCTCCAGAGCTATTTCCAATACGCCATAGAGTACATAGAGCCTCAGGTTTTCAATTGGTCGGATGCAGTTCTCCGCAGTATGAAGAGATAATTGACGAAGTGCAGAAAGGGTGACTTGAAGAAGTTTGGTTATGGGTCACTTTTTGTGTCATTCTTCCTCGAGAGGGTCCCATTGCTGTGACTACAGAGTGATTGGGGTTTACCAGCCCCACAGGATCCAAGGATTCTGAGGTGGTGTAACCTCATGGCTCGACACGTAGCAGGGCCTATAATCAAGTACAATGATTAAATTTTTGATTGTTTGAGGCCCCAGATGCTGATCATCGATGACTACGCATATGTCGGTTTGGATTTTCGAGGGGATCCGAACTTGGTCCTGCCTAAGGATGCTCAGTGGGGTGACTTAGGTGAGAAGTACACATTTTGTTCTTTTTAATTGTTTTTGCAAATTTTATCATCTGAAATGTTTTTATGTTTATCCAAGAACTAATCAAAAAATTTATTTTTGATGACACAGATGTGGTGCCGTATCTGTTGGAAGATTGGTTGTTGTCATTGATGTCAACCCTAGTCATGGGTTTTGGACCTCAAGATTGATGAAGGTATTTGGACATGAAGGAAAATTCACATGCAGATACAACACCCATGGATGGATAGTATACATCATGTTGTTTCTGGTGGTATGTACCACGTCACGTGGATCCTCATGGTTGAAGAGAAATGAATTTTTGAAGATTACAAAGTGAATTGAAGAAGGAAGTACATGTAGGCCCTGAAGATAATTAAAGAAAATAATTACAAAATAAGAAAGTCTTAGGTCGGCCCTAATGTTAAAAGGAAGTGACATAAATGGTATAAATAAACATCATTATATATTCATTCGATAAAAGTCAAATTTCAGAGGAAATAAGAGGAAAAGAAGGCCAGATTTCAAGGGAGGATGAAGTCTTTTGGTGATGTTTTTCTAAAGTATGTTATTTTCAGGTCATCTTACCATTTTTGCTATAACTTTTTTTCTAGAACGAGTAAGATGGTGAAATATCTATGGTATTGATAAGACGTATCAAGGTACCTTTGGTAAACATTTCAGATCTTGATTCTCTATAATTATGGAGATACACTCTGTGGAAGATAGGGTTTGTGACCAGTCTTGAAGCTAGTCAATAAACATGTGTTCCAGGTAAAACAGTCATAACTTCTTCATACATAATCCAAATGAAGTGGGACCACTTCCATTGGAAAGAGTACAGACTATATTTTCTTGTGTGTGATTTTCAGAATCGGATGTTAAATATTGAGCGCGGGGCATGCTATACAAGTGGGGTCTTCTGAATAGACTAGAATTGAATAAAGTCTACCATTCTTTCTATAACCTCTTTTTGGGGAGGATTCAGGGAGTGAAAATTGGAGGAGTTTCAGAGAATACATTGAGTAATATTAGCTACAGGATCAGAGTACTCAAAGAATTGAAGAATTGCAGAAATTGAAGAAGTCTCAAGAAGCATTATCAAGTTCTATGTGATGATTGGTTGATGGTGATGATTTAATGTAAAGTTTTATTATCTCTCATATATTCTTGGGTGAAAGGAAGGGGAAAGGATGGGG